>JACJUY010016107.1:0-14281 GCA_014220935.1 Platorchestia sp. MABIK | reverse complement strand
CCTCAACTAATATCTGAGCTTGCTTGACGTTTTTAGATTTTTTGTCTCTCCATACTTTTCACTCAATTTGTCGTTCATCGTTACTCTCGTTACTCTCCTTGGCCGAAGTTATACAACAATATTACAGTTCACGCGCAGTTAAAGAAAAAGAGAAATCCAAAATTCGCATGTAAAGAAACATGCATCGCAAATTCATGTTTTTACCCTCTTTTAAATAATATAATTAGGTGTGAAAAATGGATTTTGAGTGTAGGTATCAATGATGCTTTGTACTTAACGATGCGATTAATAATGACATGAAGCTTAACAATAACCTCGTACTCACTCGTTCATACTGAGCTCTCTGCATGTCTTGTACGCCAAGCTGCTTTCTCATTCAAGTGTTCAGGGTGTCCCAAATGTGTACTCATCCTTTCACTGGCGATTACTCATATATTTTTGTTTCGTCTCTGGTGCAACTAAGTTTTTTTCATGACATTTTATTTTCTTTGGTTTAATGTTCTTTTCTTTGATTTAACTCTTTCGACTCATATTTAAGTCAACAAACACATACATCAGAATGGAATGCTTGAGAACAGGGCAGTCATAGAGTGCGTTAACTTTTTAGAACTCCCTATGTGTATATCTGTCCTGTGTCGGTTGATGGGTACGGGCTTCTCTGTGACTGATTTTTTTTCATTTGTTACGTGAGCGCAACATTGTTCCTTAGGGGCATTGCGCTGTCCTTCTACCACGCGATTGATCACACGTGCAGCAAGCCTTTAGCTAAGCCCAGCTCGTTATTTGTAGCTTTAAATCTTATCCCAGTCAGCAATTCTTTGTGATCGTTTAGAACTTTGTTGCTCTTTATATCTATACTATACGTCCGACACCTTCGTTGATGTTCATCCTACAAAGATGTTAGGCCGGTTTATAATTTCTTCACAGAACCTGCAATTGACGCGTCCTGAGCTCGTGAGGCACGATCAAACTTAAGGCTAAGATTTATGCCCAGACTTCCGCCGGAACTGAATTACCGGCCTGCAGGGCCTTGTATTCTCTAAGTATTCTGCGTTCACATGCACTTCACACTGTAAATTTCACTGCTTGCAATTTCCATGATATTTTATTAAAATGAGTCACCTCAGTGAAATGCATTTTTTTCTTTAGAAATTATGGTTTCCAAGGGGAAAATGTGTGGTACTGAGTTGAGAGATCGGTAGGATTTCTTTTGGTGAAGAAGAATGGAATGTATTCTTGTTGAAAGAAACTTTTTTTCGGTTAGCTGCTGTACTGTACGTTAGCCGCTATTAATTTCTTCAATTTTTCAATTGTTTTATAACCTTCCTTCTCAACTTACTGTTTCTTTGCGCTGAGAATATTGTGTGGGAGAAGATATTGCTTCTTAAATTCCACGTTCCTTTACGTCCATTATTAGTGTTGCCTTTATTTTTCCTTAAATTTCTTTGGAATCACTTTGTTATGGTTAGGGAGGCTCAATCTTACCATAATCTACCATAATTAAGAATTTTGGCCTACTGTGTACTCAAAGGTTGAGTATAAATAAATATTTCTTTCAGGGGTTAAACCACTTCGGATTATAATTAATTCAAATATAAATTAGCAGAAACACAGAGTTTCCGTTTTAAAAACTCGTGTTTCCCCTTGAATTGAACTTATTTCGCCACGCCTGCAGAACCGCTTTTTAGAGCTTACTCACAATTCTTTGAAGTTCACAAAACTCCTGACGAAATTTAATTTGGAGCTGACTTTGCAACACTCTGACATTGTTGTGCTCTCGTCAGCCGGTTCTGTGCAGTGGACGAGATCCTCTTTTAAGTCAGCCTTTGATACGAACTTTCTTTAAACCATATCTCTGAATTAATTTTTGACAGCCGGCTTAACTTTCCTACGTAGACAAAGCGACTCCGAGTATTTATAGGATAGCATCGTTAGGCTTGTCTCTAAGCGCTGCTTGTGCTTTGTTTTTGTATCATCTGTGGCACTCCTGTTGCTCAGCTGCCTTCATAATCTCGAATACTTCCAGTCGCCGTTATGTGTTGCCTATTTGCTACGAGTAACAAGAAAGCGAGATGTTGGCATGAACCGTTTTTGTTGGTTTATTCACGCTCCTTACTTCCTGGTCAAGACACAGCGCATGTATTTTGTGGCTCGAGTGCCTGCGCAGATTTCACTGTGACAAATTGAATAGTAGTTGTCTGAACTAAGTTTGCAATTAGGTTCCGGCCGTATAATGGTTAAGAGCCATACAGTTTGTTCACATGCCTGCGTCCTGAGTAATCAATATTATTTTGTATAATAAAACGCCAGGTGGCTCCTTAAATTATTAAATAAATTTAAATTTTTTGTGCCTAATTTTTCCCATGTTATTACAATAGGAATCAAATTGAACACATTTAATTGGTTGGTCCGCATCTCTTTTCCGCTCCCAAAGGATGCTTAATGACCGGATCTGTGATACGAGTTTCACGTGCACAAATACAAGAATATTTTAATCGCGGGTACTATTTGAATGGATATATTTGTTTGTCATCCACATCTGGAGGATTTATTTATTGAAAATAACTAATTCCTCCATTTTTGACAGGTTGCGCACACTAGTATGGGGTAAGCTTCATCTCGACTTGTTTCGTCTCTGGTAGCGCCGTGTACAGCCAACCCTCGTATTGTGCTCTACATTATCGTATGCGAACTGCAACTTTCCGAACAAAAATTTGTCCCAGTTGTTCTAAGTAATTCGATGCTCGCTTCAAGTTTTCAATCACCTCGAATAACTAAGACCAGTTTCATCCTCATTTTAGTTTGCATAAAGTGATGTCGTACAGCTAGAGAATCGACTGTGCCTTTCACTTTAGGCCACTCGGTGCGCAAGGCCTGTGACCTGCCAGGTGGCCCATCTGACGTACCTGAGCGTCCGCGTAACATGTCAGGTGGTGTGTCCGGAATAGCGGGTTAGCCGAAAAAAACTGAACACACCTTTCAAGTAAAAATTTGATTGTTTGGCAGCCCGTATCCAGTTTTTATGTATACCATCCGACACCTGCATGTGAGTGTGATTTCAAACAAACAGTTTTGTTATTGTTGTGTATTGAGGAAAGCTTCCCAGCGATATAAACGAGTGGAAGTTTCTGCACTTCTTCGTGAGGGACACACAGTGAGTGAGATCGCAAATCTCGTTGGGGTGTCTCGCACAACCGTCTACGCGATCAAAAAGCGCATGGACGAACAACAAGCGCAACAGGATGGTGCCCCAGCACACACATCCAATCGAGTGCAACGTTTTCTGCAAGAGCAAAATTTCTCCTTTTGGCCGAAAGACATGAGGCCGCCATTCTCGGCCACATGTCGTTAACTTTAACCCACGTTAATCGTTACGTTAACCCACTGGACTACGCCTTCTGGCCGCATATCGAGGCCAAGGTGTGCAACGTTCGTCACCCAAACATCACCGCCCTGAAAACATCCGTTGACCGGAATGGATGGTCATGACCACGGACTGCTTTGTCAACTGCTGCAAAGCCTTCGGACGCCGTCTTGAGGGCATCATCGCTTCGGATGGCAGTTATATTGAATGAAATTAAACAATAAAAACTTGTTTCTAATTTCCAGAAATTTTATTCACTTTGGTCTAGGAGTTTATGAAGTACCCACGGTTGAAGTTAGATTTAGGATTTGTTCCGTTTTTTTTTCGGCCCACCGGGTACATGATCACATGAGCGACCAGAGCGCACTGTTTGGCCACATGTCCTCACACTTCAGAGCGTGAGCGAGACCCCGCCTTACTTGGGCGATGCCGTGTGATACGTCCAGCTTCCACTCGCAGTTTGCGGGGGCAATGACCGCTTATGCGTGTCGTGCAGCCGCACCTGCCGATGATCAAGCGGAGTGTCGTACGAGCTGCGTGCTCTCGTAATGAGCTAGCGGTATGATGTGGGACAACTTATTCTTGCAAACAAGTTTCAAATTCTCACGTAAATTCTTATAATGCTTATTATTATGCAGGCCTGCTACAGCATCCATTGTTTTATGTGACGCAAGCCGGCGATCAAACAAAGTTTAGAAGCGAGACGAGTGTATTGACTCAATAGTGTAAATAGGGCTTCTTTTAACAACATTCTGAAAAGTTATAGTGAGCATTTACAACCTAGTCGAATCTAAACCTAGTGGGGTAAAATTCGGATCCAGATCGATAAACAAAGCCATGAGGCGACGCCTATCCAACAGGTATAAGTTCTGTATGAGCTTGTTTTACATTTACTTGATTAGTTGACTGACTAAAAGATATATACTCATCTTTTGCCGTCGACGGTTATTTTTTCTGATTATCTTCTCCACTGATTTCATTTATGGTTGCTTTCTCGTGAATAATTATCTGCATGAGAGACCAGAATAAAAGTAATAACTTCACTTAAATTGCTCCCTGGAATGGCGTTGCGCTCGAAAAACTAAATGTGTGAGGGGAAAACTTCACACAAAAATATTTATTTTTCGTGTTTTAACGCTATGATTGATCCAACTGTTCATCGATTGGTGCAAATATTTCTGTCTCTTTAACTGTTCCTAAAATACTTGGGTTAGTTATTTTGTGACGTAATATGTCACATGAATTTTGTCATATATGTTGTGTGTTGCTGAAGGTGACCGAGAAAACACTTTCTAGCTTTTCAGTCAAAAATTTCCATCTTATATGGGATAAGGTTAAGCAGTACGCGGATGCAACGAAGGAAAAAAGCACACATCCACATCTGATAATGAAAAAATTGTAGTGCGAGCTAGAATAAGAAGCTGGATCGAAGCGCAGAAAAGCACCACAAATTTTCCCTTTACTCAGCTGTAATGGTGCAAAAAAGGTTCAAAAGCATCATGGCAAAACACTAAGCGTCTCTGTAGAGATTGTTCCAACAAATGAAAATAAAACGTCAAGACAACATCTTTCGTGGTCTTTCCTTCGGGGAACACGGCTATTGTACCTAGGAAACAGCGCTTCTAGGGGGAAGATGAGAGGTCCCCAGATGATTTTTTCTGTTCGTTGAAGTAGAATAAATGTTACTATTCATGACACCCTTAAGGGGAGACAACTATTGTACCTATGGGAATTAGCGCTTCCAGCGAGAACATGTGAGATCCAGAGCTAAATGTAAGGTGAGCCTCTCTTATATCAAAATAAAATGTTTTTTTTTGTTTTGTTAAAGACCATCTTCCTTTGTCCTGTTTTTCAGCTTCTTCTACTTTCTTCTTCAACTTGTATTTTGTTTCATAAACTTCTTTCTCAACTTACTGCTTCTCTGCACCTTGTGTATAGATTTCGCGTTCCCATAAATCCACACCAGACCATCATCTTACGCAACACTGCTCTCCTTTAATCGAGCACCAATTACTTTCTTCTACGATTTTTATACTGTTTCATAATCTTCTTTCAATCTTACTGTCCCCTATGCGTAATATGTGGGAACCCCCTTGAGCATAGAGTTCCCGTTTCTTTAATCGGTTCTAAGTGATACCCTTCTCTTTTCTCTCTTGGAGACCAATTTATTTTCGTTAGGAAGACTCAAATTAACCAATACTCTTATTTAGTCATCCTCAAATCGAAATGTTCGAATTGCGTTCTTTTTCAAAATCTATCTTTCGTCACTTTTTCGTCCTCAACTCATTACGCTACGGACAAGTTCCTAAACATTTTTCTTCATTTTGATATCAGTTATATTCAACTCGCTGAATGCAGATTTGGACATAAGTGTTCCACTAGGTAAATTATTGATTCCCTTACCGGTATAAATGAATTGCATTTCATCTATTTCGGAACCTCTTTGAAAAATGTTATCATAAGAGGTAGAATATCATCCTGCAATTATAATTTTCACATTTCTTAGAAAGGACAGAAACGTACGCCAGCATTAAAGTCGATTTTCCGATTTGCTACTTACAACCTAACCAAAGCAACCGCAAGAACCGCGAGAACGCAGTCAACGTGTTAACTATACACTGATCCAGCTCCCCTCTCTTGCCCTCGTCAGCCAGGGGTCCTCAGTGCGACGCTCGAGCTCCATTAATTGAGACTCCTGCTGTGGCCGCCAGCTACAAAGAAATAATCATCAGAACTGGGTCATTATTTCACTAAAGAACTCTGCTACATCCGCTCGGATAACTTGTCGAGGGATTTGTGTTCTTTATGATTGAGTTGTACGTTTAAGAGTAGGGTTCTATTGAATTAGGTCGCTCTGTGATTTGGTAGATTAATTCTACACAATACAAGCTATCATCAGTTTATGGAGCTAGAAGTCTTTAGACTCTTTTTCTGAATATCTTGTTTTTTTTTTGTCTATTTTGAGCTTCTTTTCAAAATTTTTACTTATGACGTTTCTGGAATTTGACTTTCGTAAAGTTGAGGCATTTTGTGGACAAATTTGAGTTTTTGTTTTAAGCCATGAGGTCATGCACTCCATCGAGCGGCTGCTGAACGGCCAGGAGTGAACTCACATTGAAGCAATTATTTTTTTATTTGCACAGAATTTTGGCGAGCCAGTTTTTCTAATATTTGAGTGCCCTACGCGCCGAGCTGTAGAGAAAAACTCTAAGAGCCTCTCCAATCTATCAGCAGTAGTGGAAAGAAAAAAACTAAGACATACATACACAGCATGAAGTTCCAGACAACCGACTATGATTGTATTGTATGAATTGTAATGCTAGATTCATGAGAGAATTTTCTTCAGTCTAAGTACAGAGAGAAATATTCTTAAATACAACGATTTATTTGGCAGAAGCGTAAACAAAAGTTTCCTCCGCATACTTTTTCCAGTTGAAGTGCGGAACAATTCATGATACACAGAAGTTCATCAACAAACGAGTATAAAAACAGAGAAGTTTAAAAATCAATGTTAGTCTTGAATTGACTTTTTTCACTGTACTCGTGGTGGCACAGTTGACAGGTGCCGTCGCTGCGTCGCCAGTGTTAGGCCCCGCGCCAGGATGGCCAGATGGATATTCTAGTATCACGCTACCGGCTTTGTAAATAATGTTCGCCGGAATTTAATTCGAGTAACCTAGATACTCCCCACACCCCCTTGAATCTGGCTTGTCCGAAATTCGGGAGAGCGACGAAAAGAAAAACAGTCAGCTCTCTGGAATTTCGGAACCTCATTATCCGATACTGAAATACTCTGCAGCTAACATTGTTCCCTGCAAATAAATCTGGAAATTAACCGAGTACTATCTTCCCCGAGAAGAATACCGAGTACAAAGAAAAAGAAGGGTCTCCACTCCTAGAGAGTTTTCAAATGAGTGGCGCCCAATGAGCGGCAGCCCTACATCCGCTGAGATACAGCCTCTAAGAACTAAACTTCGGCACCCGTGAGCAAGATCAGCCCTTAAAAGCAGCCGAAAGATCTAGAATCTTGGGCCCGAACAAGGACCAAAAGTAATAATGAATTTAACAATTGGCGCCGAACAAGGACAACCTAACAAATATAATAATCATTTCTAACAATTGGCGCTCGAAGAGGGACAGCCTAACAAATATAATAATCATTTCTAACAGCCAGAAACAACACTATGTGTCCAATACCAACGAAATGCCAATTCAGTCACACATCACAGCTGAGGAAGGTTGCATTGATGCTTCCGCTCATTACTCGAGTGCGCCACAACTTTGCATCGTAGCTCAATTAACTTTATCTATTGTTGTTGACAGTAGTTTTTACCTGCATTTTCTGCATGGCGTCATCGCAAAACATTTCTCACTTCCATTGCAGAAGTTAGTGCAACAGGTTACAGAGGAGCGACAGGAACGAGCACGACGTACCAAGAAATACGATGTGGTTATGTGTAAACTAGAGTTAAGTGGCTTTGAACGATCCGCAGCATAGTAATGTATTATGAATATTAGTATGGGAGTTCTCCTATGATTACCAGCGTTGGTAACCATCTGTCGTTCTGGGCGTACCTAAACAGCATTGAGTTCTGATGAAACCTTTTCCGCGCTACTTTCATTAATTTTGCGCATAATTTGTTCTAACATTTTGCAGCACCTGTCAGTGACATTGATTTAAGCCTTCCATTCGTCTTCGTCAGCGATGCTACTGTACATCATGTTTGTGTCAACAGCCATTACCGTAGGTTCTCTCTCCAATGTCTAAGGAGAAATTTTATTTCTTCTTTCTGCTAATGGAACACTAACAATTTGTCCCTCTAGTGAATAATTTGTCATTCTGGTAAACGACACGTTTCGTTACTGTATATATGATGCAAATAGTACTGAAGAATGCGGATAAAGTGAACAATTTTATTGAATGTGAACGAGATAAAACAGCTGTAAAATGTTAGGAACACCTTGCTATGTATGCTCAGCTGCAAATTTATTGATGTGTTGTAATATATTTTCAGCCAGAGCTAAAAGGAGTGAGGTACGCTGTCATAAGCTGAGATTTTCAAATGTCTGAATACAATGTTCCGTGATTTCATTATGTAGTGATGCAGTTTCATAATGCAATGTTCAATCACTGGATGAAACTGCCTGAGTAAATCGAACAATAAAAGGTTCGCATTCTTTGGAACTTTTCCTCTGTGAGGACGGTGTTCAGGTAACCTAGGCACTGCAAGGCACAGGTTGGTGAGAGTAGTGCTTGTTGAGTTCCGTTGAATTGTTCAGTTTGTCGCACTTGATGGTGATCCCTAAATGATGGCAATTAAAGCTGGGCAAAAGGTGAGATGTTGGCTGGGCTTTGCTAGATTTTTCTGGTGCATGTATTACGAACAACGTCTGATATTATTCAGACCATTCTTCAATACTTTAGTGGGAAAGAAGCCGTTCATACTAACAGAGTTTCCAGAATTCCTCGAAGTGCGCGTAAATTTTAAACTTTTTCCATTTGTTTTATTACTTGTTCAGTACGAATATGTCGAACAGCAGCGCAACGTTATTTTTAAGTGGCTACTACATAGAAATTTTAGTTATTTTTCTTCATTTTATTCAGTTCAAAGGCCTGCAGTGAAACAGAAGCCAGACAAATCGCTCTGCGGAGCGCAGCAAGAGCAGGAGCAGCGTCATCCAATGGTCGTCACTGTGCCCAGCGAAGCCTTGCATCAGAGGGCCGTTAGTTAATGGACACACACTTCTGTGAAGCCTGAAGTTATACCGTTCTTCTGAGCGACGACGCGCCGCAGTTCTGCTCGCATCTCTGTGTATACAAAGTGGGTCCCAACGAATTAACCGTGGACTGAAAGTGTCCTTCGGCAGGGACTGAAGCGTCAGAAACTCGGACATTTTTGCTGTTTTCTTCAGTGCTTGCGAATTGAAATTCACTGTGTATCCAACAATTGAAATTCACTGTTTGTACCATGTCTGATAACTATTTTTATTGCAAAATGTTTACGTATTAGCCCTCATGAGGACGTTTGTTTGAGTTTTACTATCAGAGATAATTCAATTTCAAACTGCACAGTTAGTGATGACTGTCTTACCGAGGCTTAATGTTAAAGAAATATGATTTTGTGAGTGTAGAGAACAAGTTGAACTCGTGTAGTGTAACTCTTTTAGAGTATTTTATCTCATGGGAAGTTTTTATCAATTATATCCACAAGAACCGTTTTCTTGAATTAATGAGCTTGCTCTTAATGACAAAAAATTTACTTCCCTGGTGTAAGGTGATTACACTCTAATTAGAAACCTTTTTCCAAAAAAACATGTTAAATTTCTGGACAACCCTTCGTTTTCCATGATCTTGCATAGAGTTGAGTGGACTTGCATTCAATTTAGTAATTTGGCTCGATAATTGTTCATAATTTTGTGTGATATTTCCATCTTGAGAATGACTTCAGTACTCACTCCAGGTTTTGCTCTCGTTTCCTCATGGCTCAAATGTTTCTTCAGGCGTTCTTCTGCAACGATAATGAAGTGTTTGTCTTTTGCATGAAGTGAGGCCTTCGCTTTAAGGGCTCCCCAGCTGATTTATTAATTAGAATACTTCAGTTAGGACGCCCTGCTGGCAGAGTTTCACAGGCCGGCTCATTATTTACTCTGAGCTCATGCCAAATACATTATTTTAGGTTTATTCATTTCACGTCATTCTTCTTTTAGCAGAGCAGAGAATTCTATCTTATTTCTTAATAATTTTTTTTACATTGAAAGCGCCAAAAAAGAAACAAAATTATAAAAAAAATATGGGGCTGAAGATACGTTCATAGATTATAGACGTGATGAAGCTGCTGAGCTTGTGAAATATCTCATCTGCATGAAGGAAACTTGAGCAGGATTTGCCGCATTATCTTACTGAGTTCGTCGAGTGAGACAACCCAGGGTAACTTGCCTTTAACCTGTTTCGAATCGTTGTCTTGCTCTACTATTCATTCTCTTGGAAAGATCAAATAATCACCCTGCTAAAAGAAATTTGCTATACGTCTGAGCATTCATCTTCCTTCAATAACATAGAGTTAACCACGACCCCAAGACGATAAATCACCTGCTTACTCTTGGTGCTGATTCCGAAGCTTACTCAGTGTTATTTTGAAGCATTTGCTGTTAACGAAACGACAGCAAATGAGTCGTTCAGAAGTATTCCATTACCACGCAATAAAACTCAACACAACGACGCGCTGTTAACACCTTAGAGAAAACTGAATTATGAAGAGCGTTACGTGTTTCTGCGGACCGTTACTGCTCTGTGTTGTATATTTCCACTTTCATTGTGCTGTACTAATTCAAGCTTTTTTTCTTTGCCTATAGCGTCCGCAGAGTTGCTACTTTTATTCTCCCCTCAGGGGGATGGAACTATTGTAATTATGGGAGTTAGCGCTCCCTGGAGGAAAATGTGAGGCTCCGAGCTTAGTTAGGTGGGCTTTTTTTAATTGAAATAAAATGTCTTTGTTTTGTTAAAGCCCATCTTTTTCGGTCCACTGTTGTCCTGTTTTTCAGTACCTACTTCTTTATTTTTCAATTTTTATCTTGTTCTATAACCTTCCTTCTTAATTCATTGTTGATATGCGCACGGGATCTTTTGCGGGAACACACCTTCTGCATTGATTTCGCGTTCCATGAACTCTATACTAATTGGTGCCTTCATTTTTCCACTCTTTGAACATCTTTGTTGTGGTAAGGGTGGCTAAAGCTAATTTATAATTAACCAATTACGTTTCTTCTTCGCTTCGTCATCTCGTTCTTGTCGAGGAGACTACGACTATTGCATTGAAAAGCGAGTTCCTGTGCTGTAGGTCAAGGTAGGTCTTCCTTCTGTTGAAATCTAATAAGTTTCTTGTTTGGTAAAACCTGGCCCTATTTTTGGGGTTCACTGTTCATTGTCATACGTGCCACTTACTCCTTCAATTCATTTCTTTTTTCATTGGTTTTTAATCTTGTAATTTCTATGCGCAGGATGAGGGGACTCTATGTTAGTAGTTACCCTGTTCCTTCAATTCCACACTGAATGGCGAATTTCTTTTTCATCTCATAGGAACTACTCTGATGTAGTTATGAACGTTCAAACTAACTTTTAATCTAACCTTCATTTTCTCTTACGCTCAACCGTGCCACCTATTGTTCCTGAAGTTTTCTAGCGACTGTTGACATTTTCTTAAGCATAATTATAGCTCCGGTGACCTCGCACTTTAGCGCCTCCAATGATGTTTCTTTGCTCCCCTCTGTTACGTTTGTTGGCGAGCCCTCGTCCTGTCCACACACCAGATTAAACATGCCTTTGTAACGGAGGCTTACCCAAGACATCAAGATTTCCAAAACTTTGTTACTGACTTGGTCGTCAGAACTTAGAGTTTTTCCATCGGCCAAAATCTACATTTGCTACGTTCGTTTGCATCAGCCCTTTACAACTTTAACTGTACTCGTTTGCAATAGCCCGAGGTAACCATGCATGGCTTTAGCCGTATGCATCAGGTGTTGTTGAAATCCGTGACCATCAAAAATGAAGCGCTAACGCGGTTGAACTTTTATTTTTCAGTATGTTGTTTTATTTTACAGTGTGAAATCTACGCGCTAGCAGACTTGCTGCTCCAATCAAGTAAATTCGATACCCGGCAAAGATTTCTAAATGAAGTTCAAAGTTTTTGTGATCTGTATTTGATTAATCTAAATTAATTTATAAGTATTGTTCTTATCTTCCAGATTTAATGTTAAGAAAAAGATTGCACGAATTGAACAATTTTCCAAAGGAGTCACCACTCGAATGGACAAGCTGATTTTTCTTGAATGACTAAGTTACTTGCATGATTGAAGGACTCGTTTTGTATCAAATGGAAATGAAATATATAAGTATCCATTTCTTGCACTGATCTGATGCAAAGCTAAGTGAATCAGGAAAAGATCAGTGCGGCAAAGTTATGTATTGCAGTAACTAAACAGATTAAACTCATTTTCTAAGGATTAATCCTTGGTCGTGAGAATGAAACAAAAAACTTGTAGGAGTCTAAAGGAGTAACGCAATTAAATACAAATTAGCACAAAAGTTTTGAGCCCTTAGTGGGAAGCCAACAGATGTTATCGGTCGAAAAATACTTGAGGAAAAATATGCGCAGAAGAGGATTTCTGATTAAATTTTTTATAGACTTTCGCCCTTTTTGTCGAAATACAGGATTTTGCAATTGCAGACTCGAAGCTGCATGCAGAGTGCCATCGTCGCCACGTAGCGAGGAAGCAACGCTCCTCAACGAAGTCTCTAAGTGCTCTTTCGCGTATCAAGTTGACGGATGCGCCCCCTACTTTTCCAGGTGTGGCTAACAGTTGACCAGCATCCTGAGTGGTTAACTCTACGGCTGTTACACCGAACATTTAATTATTAATGAAACTAGAAAAGACAGAAAAACACTTCATTTCCCATGGACTCCAATCGCCAAATGTATGAAACCGTTGGGCTTTAAGAATTTATGAATATTAAGGTGTTCTTTTTCGTATGATGTGCAGCTGTTGTTCTTTTTATTCGGAGTTAAAAGAGCTTATCTTCCGCCTAAGTTGCATTCTTGGATGATGTAGTCACTCAGTGCAAGGTTTTGCTCAATGTTTGAGAGGGTACTGAGTTTAGAAATCGTATGTGCAAATATAATCCGATCTCGACAAAATTAGGATTGGGGTCCTGAGCGATACCATCTGAGAATAATTAAATAGGCTTTAAGTAGATACAGCAGCTGAGTATAAGAAATGGATAGATACTCGACTGACTTAGGATTGGGTACCTGAGAGATATCAATCCTAATTCTGTCATAAGCTTCAAGAAGCTGATTCTCCTGGCAATTCGGGTGGGCCAGATACAGTAGTCAAAAGCGGAGGTCAAGTGCTGCATCGCAGTCGTAAATGAGGGGATCACTCATGAAACTTGACTTTGTGAGAATCAGCGGTCTCTTGAAAAATATATGAGGCCCCTAGCTGAAGATTAGGTAGGGTTTCAATTTGTTCAAATAGAATAGACTTTTATTTTGTTAATGACCATTTTGTTCACTGCCGTCCTTTTATCAGTACCTCCGACGTCTGTCTTCAACTTTCATCTTGTTCCAAAAAATCATTCATTACTGACCGTTCCTAGGCGCAGGAGGTCTTGCATTTGAATACAACTAGTGCATAGATTCTTTGTTCCCCAACCTCCATACTAAATGGTGACTTGCTTCTGGCTTTCCGTAAAACATCTTTATCTTGGTTTAAGGAGGCTTACACTAACGTTCCTAATCTAATCTGTTGAGAAGATCGAACTATCTCCTTGTGTGGGCAATTATCACTGCAGTAGTTTTGTAATTGTTGGCTGACACACTCTTTAGTGGTGAAATAGAGTAATTTTCCTTCAATGTATCTTGGTAATTTGGTGCTTCTGTGGGTAGTGTGCGCTATCAGAGTTACACACATGGAGGCGGCGGCGCATAAGGAGTGCAGATGATGTGTCCGCCCTCGACTGTGTGCCTCAGGGAAATTGGGCTATTCAGTTAGGCTCTGGCTATTCCTTACTGAGTCAACGACATTTGTTCCAAGTCTGTTGCGTGAGTGCTGACGAGTAGATGCAATATTCCATTTTTCATTTCCCTTTTTTCTCCTTCTCTATGGACGGCTGGCGTTTGATAATTATATTGGTTAGCGCTTCCAGAGGAGAAATGAGAGGTCCCGAGCTAAAGGTTAGGTAGGTATTTTTTTTTTGGTGGAGTAGATGAGTTTTTTTTATTTAGTTACGGGCCATCTATCCCCTCAGGGGGATAAAACTTGTATCTAAGGGAATTCGCGCTCCCAGGAGGACCATGTGAGGGCCCAAGCTAAAAGTTAGGTAGGCTTCCTTTTTGTTGAAATAAAATAAGTTTTTGATCT
>JACJUY010016105.1:0-13909 GCA_014220935.1 Platorchestia sp. MABIK | reverse complement strand
ATACGTCAATTAAAGTCTGTGTGTATTATAAAAACCGCAAAATCAGTGACCTTTTAGTGAAAAATAATTTGTCTACATCCAGGGTTATTGATCTGGACATGGCCAATGTAACTTCCCTATTTATGTGTGACAGAAGTGAATGTAAATCTCTTAATAAATGCTACATTGGCTTGACCAGTATGACCCTGAGGCAAAGCTTAACCACCCATAAATACAAAGGTTCTATTTTCAACCATTTCCGCATTGACCATAGTTGCAAACCATCAAATGAAGATCTATACACTAACACAAAAATCTTATATAAAGTGATAAAAAAAATGCATATTCAAGTAATAGAAGCGTTACATATCCATAAACTTGAACCTGTTCTCAACGAAAACACAAATTACTTTTCTGCTCTAAAATTATTTACCAAGACCGCAGCTTAGAACTCCGAGGCAACAGCCCGTCCGGTCATTTCGCCCCTATCGCTTGTGCAATGAACAACTATAGTGTGCAACACTATTCTTGTACCTGATCTCGTGTATACGTATTTTTGTTGTACAAACTTTATCTCTAGTCATTTACAAAATGTTTTTGCGCTGTGAATTCATCTTCGATACTGTGTCTCATATAGCTTATGAATAAGATTTGCATTTTACCAATGTGACTGAACAATTTTTCTGTGTACTTTCAGCCTTATGATGATGTTTGTACATCGAAACGTTGCGTTTTATGGACTTCAAAGGTATTATATTTTAAGGATTGACAGTATTCCAATAAAGAAATGTTGAGTGAATTTCTTCGTAATTATCATGTGATGAACTTCAACTATCAGCATGCAAGTAAATGCCTGCGTTTGTAGGTTTTTGATAAACGGATGTTTCACACTGGTTGGCTTTGGTTTCAATGTAAGCAGCATCAACGTGTCAAAAAACAAAAACAAACATCGGCATCTTAGGATGCTTTATTTCCAATCAAGCCTGATACATATGATCTTAAGCATTGGTTTTCCAAATGTCTTATAACTAACACTATACATAGGACACCATGACGGTTCCCCCGTGAAGCCGGTACCCATTTCCGACACCTGGGTTGAGTGGGGTATTGTGCTTGAGCTCTCCCTTATACCCAACGGGGAAAATCGCCGCGCCAGTGCCGGGATACGAACCCTCGTCTCCAACATGCAAGGCCGATCACTTAACCACTGTACTACTGCGAGCACGAGGCGTCCCGTTTCATTGAGCGTGTCGAGGCGTCTTGTTAGTGAATTTGTTATTCATTCTGCATCTCCTTCTCTGCGTCAGCATCCGTCATGTTCTATCTATTACTTTAAATTTGTGTGTGTGAGTGCGTGTGCTTGTTCGAAGAGCTTCACTGCAAGTGGTTTTTTCAAGGCTACTGGTCTTTTCGTGCTCCAACGTTATTAAACCATTGAATCAGGCTGTGAGTCAGAAATTTTAACTTGATGGTTGCGTCAGATTGACAGGTCTCCAATACTCTAAAGTGGTTCTTAAACCTTAAACCTCAAAACTTCTACTTTAACTTTATGCTACAAACTTTAAACTTTACTTTAGCTTATGCTGGAAACTTTAAACTTTACTTCAGCTTTTACTGCAAACTTTAAACTTCCACTTGAGCTTATACTTCAAGCTTTAAACTTCTATTTTAACTTTAAACTCGACTATCTCTTGGGTACGATCCTACCTATTTTTCTCTTAAGTTCAACTTTTTGTCTTTGTACCAAGCGTTTCTACACGGGGTTGCACCAAAAGCTCAGGTGTGTATTGTTAATTAATAAACTTAATTTCTCTGAGATAGAACCAAATAGATGAATAGATATTAAATTTCGGTAGAGTCTTCAGATTTAAAAATAATGGTGTGATTTTTCCGCAGTATCTTCAAATCGTCTTGACACAGTTTGTCCTCTGTAGTTTGTACTTTCGAAGCTACTTCGGCGTATTTCTGGGCGATGGTGTTAAACTACGTAATTTCCCCTAATTTTACCTCAATTTACTCTTCATTTGATTTTACTCGTTTATATGAGCACTTAGGATATTGAGGGTTATTGAAGAATTCTATTGTTTTTCAGCTGACGTTTACAGATTGGACGTTTAGAGAACCAGAGTTCTGTTTGCGTGGGGACGCCGAGGTCCCGATTTGCTCCTGGACTTGCTGCCAGACGCTGTCGACTCAGCTGACTGATTGTCCCTTCTTACCTCGGGCCCTTAATGCGAACGAAAAGATTTGATCATTTTAAAAGATTTTTCACTAATAAAGAATCCGACCTATGTATAATAATCGTTAAAATCAAGTAAAGTTTGCCGCTGCGATATTTTGGGATGTAAACCTAATACAAATTCTAAACGAGCTGTTAATGCATTTTTAAACTTTTTCTCTTGCCTTGTGTTAACTGGCGGCCAGATTTAAAAATCAATCGCTTTCTCAAAAGAATTTTTTTCTCACGAGATTTTTTATTGAGTCGTATTGCTTAGTTATTTGAAGTTTGACAATTAACCACAAGGTACCAAAAAAGTTCTGTTCGTGTTTTTAATTAGACGTTGAATCAAGTTGAAATATATACGCAATGCGTGTAGCAATTGTTTTCAGATTTGGACAGGCGGAAGTAGTATTTGTATTCACAAATCATGATCAGACGTTATAAAGTCACGCGCACTGTGCTTGGCTATCAGTTATAAGCTGGAGTGCTGGACAGCAGTGGAGAAGGATTGAACTGTCTACAGCTCTCGTTCGTGAGCGCTTGATTTACGACTTCAAAGTGGACTTCAGCAGCTGCATCAAGTTGCTCCATGTACCAGGCGTTTGGGGATAGTGCTGTGAATGAACGTACTGCAAGGCATTGGTTTGAAAAATTCAAGTCGGGAGATTTGTCCCTCCGTGATGAGATTCGCAGTGGACGGCCACAGGTTTTGAGTGACGGAGTCCTGAATGCGGCCATTGAACAGGACAGTAGTTAACGTGTGGTGAACTTGCAAGACAGTTCAACGTTTCCGATAAAACCAGCAGACTTCACCTGCACCGCCAATAGGTATGGCGTACAATCTGAGCAAGTGGGTTCGGCGTACGCTGTTGGAGGTCCACAAGAGACAAGTGGCAGCCTGCTTATAGCTGCTTTCTCGCCACCGTACCGCATCCTTATTCAATCGAATGCTTACCAGTGATAAAAGTAGGTTCTGTACAAAACTCCCCAGCGTTCCAAACATTGGTTGTCACCTCAGGATGCTGTCCCAACGCCGCAAGACCGCCTATGCACCCACGCAAGAATACGCTTTGTGTCTGGTGGACAGGTCGTCAAGGGGTTCGTTATGAGCTGCTGCCAACAGGTCAAGCGGTCACTGGAGACCTATATGTACTCTCAGCAATTGGTACGTGTGCAACAGGCGTTGCGCCAGAAGGAGCCAGCACTGATGACCTTACGCCATCCGATTACGACCTCTTCCACTTCCTGGATAATCATGTTCGTGAGAAATCCCACACCAGTGAAACAGACTTGCGCCAAACCCTCACGGACTTCCTTGCGTCCAAAACCCTCGAGTTTTGCCGCAAGGGATTGAACAGCTGAAGATACGTTGGCAGAAGGTGCTGGATGCCGAGAGTGATTACTTCGAAGCAGGGTTGCGGAGTCGGGGTCGCAGTCGCCGGATTCGCATGTTTTAGGGTGGAGTCGAAGTCGCTTTTATGAATGTTGTGGAGTCGGAGTCGCTTTTCCGAATGCGGTGGAGTCGGAGTCGGAGTCGTTCATGCGGATGTGGTGGAGTCGAGGTTGGAGTCACTATTTTATGGCATCTTCGATTCTAATTTTTGGTAAAATTTATTTGTAATTGTTTAAAGCCGAAAGTAAACAAAACAAAGTTAAAATGCTTTACTGAAAAGTTGAAAAATACGCAATGTTTGTGTTGATTATTTTGTTCGAAACTCGAAACAGCGTTTTTATACCTATTTCCTAATACTGTCATTGATATCAAGTCATTGTGGGTTCGCATACATATACAGAGAGTTGCAAAATTGTTAGTACAAACTTCGGTTACCAATAGAAAATATTGATCTAAGCACTATTTCATCAATAAACAAATTTCAGAAAACACTTCGTTGATGAGATATTATTCTTATAAAATTTTAAGACTTATTTTTCGCAGCACGACGGCGAATTGGCGAATAACAGGAACAGAGCAATAAGGAGAATCAGAATTGACAAAATTAAGCAGGATTGACGCCATGCCCATTTATTCTCATTTTAAAATGTCTAAAAACGAACTATTCACAAATTTACAAAAATATCTAGGACTTTCCAGTCAACGTTAGTAACCTCTAGTTTGAACCGTAATTTTTTGTCAGTTAGCATCGTGACACTGTACTGGTGAGATGAACCGCCTAACAAATGTAGAAATGGCTGATATGCATTTCGTCCATGGTTCTGCGAATGATAATGCAAGAAGTGGCGTAAGAATGTACCTACAACGTTACCCCAATAGACATGTGTCTGTTCACCGATTATTCACTGATTTGCACCGAAGTTTGTGTGAGAGACTGAGAACGGAAGTTTCAGTGCAAACAGAGTAAATGCTGGTCGCCCAAGACAGCTTGATCTAGATCATGAGGAAGGTGTGTTGGAACATTTCCGTCAAAACCCACGTACGAGCACTCGTGCCGCAGCAGCATCTGCGGGAATCCAGGATCACACTGCAGTGTGGCGGATACTGAATCGGAATAATTCTCATCCGTATCACTTCCTGAAAGTCCAGGGACTATAGTTCCTGCAGATTATGGTCCTTGCGAACGATTCGCGCAGGGGTTTTTGAATCAGGAGTTAGAAAATGTCCATTTCGCGTAACACGTGTTGTTCACGGATAAAGCTACCTTCAACCTTGATGGAATGGCTACCTTCAACCATACATTCTGCCAGAGCGTCTCACTGACAATGTTTACAGAATAGTTCTCGAAGAAGTCCTTCCGGATTTATTGGCCGATGTCCCATGGGATATTCGTAGAAAAATGCGTTTTTAGCATGATGGAGTTCCGGCACATTTTGCTGGGAATGTGAGTCGTTTTCTTGACCTTCAATTTTCAAATCCAATGGATTGGTCGTAATGGTCCTGTGTTTTAGCCGCCAAGATCTCTTGATCTGACTCCGTTAAAGTTTTTTTCGTTGCTGGAGATTTTGCTGAGATGCCTGGAGTCTTTGGCAACGTACACAACTCCCTCCGACGAAGGCGTCGCACTTGTATAGATGCTCATCGTAGACATTTTGAACAATTACTGCTATGAGGTCCTCGCAACTAATAAATTATCTGTTAATTGATTTTTGAAGTACCCTCTTGCGTATAAATAGACAGAGTGTAGCTAATATTTCAGCTTTCTTATTTTACATATCAGGTTATCTCAGAAACGAAGCTTTTTTGAACTTTTTTAATTGATGAAATAGTGCTTATATCAATATTTTCTTATAAGAAGCCGAAGTTTGTACCAACAATTTTGCATCACCCTGTATATGAAATACCTATGGGTGCGAAATATTATTTTCGTACTGGAGTAATAATGCATATTTTGCAGTTAAAAAGCAGGAATTAGTAATTGCAAGCATCGCAAATTCATTCTGTTTATTTCTGTTTCGTTCATATCCCCTTCAATTAATACATAGGAAATAGAAATTAGTGGTAATTGTGTTGCAAGTCACTCACAGAACAGCTCAGCTAATGCAATGCATTGTACTCACATAAAGAGTGGTAAGTCTGTTTGCTCTTAATGTGTCTATATTCTTTACCAGTAGTTCCTTTTCATAATCTTTTCTAGCCTTTGGGTTATGCTCTGATGTATTGATTGATAATAACTAGTCTTTGCAGAAACCTAAAGTTATGTTGTGATCATAATTATTTCGAGTCTTTAGGTTATGATACATTGATAATGACTAGTCTTTGCCAAAACTTGAGGCTATGGTCTGATACCTAAAGACTTCTAGTTTTCAGGCTATGGTATCACTATGATTATGAAAATGTAATTGGCTTATTCTGGTGCTAATAACTAGAATATTAGTCGATTTTTTCAGCAATACGTAGTACCTATGTACTTCAAATTGATGTCCTTCTTTTGTTTACTTCCTGGTCTTTAGGTCAAGTTAGCATGTATTAATAATGAAAATTTCTGCTCCTCTCGAAAGTTATTCCTTGAATTTTGTTCAGTTTTTTCAGAGTTATATTATAGTTTACAATATCATTATCGCGTTTAATTTTTATTTTCTGATCACTCCCCAGTTTCTGAGTAAGCACACGCTGAAATGGAGATTTTTATTATGTTTTTACGATTTAAAAACTGAAGTAGTATCTGTTTTTCGGCATTGTATGATTATTTACTTCTTCTCAAGGAAGATTTGGAAATGTTGTAAGGTAATCAATATCGGTATTGGGACACAAGAAAAAAAAATACAAAGTGAACGAGCTGCAGTGAAAATAATAACACAACACTAGCAAAAACTTCACTTAGTCACACGGATATTGTAACTGAACGCAATGTGCTATCTCAGCTGGAATGATTGTTGCCCTTGTGCGATAGTAACTAGAAATTTTCTTGCTGCAAACGTTCCAAATTGCACCAAAAATACAAAATGAAAAGAACATGGGCGCTTATTACAGTAAAAAGTGTAAAATAAATAGCAAAATATCAGACGAAAATAAAAGTTTGTATCATATTGCACACAAAAAGCTAAAAGTAGCTTTTATTCGTACATAAAGCGTTCCTAAAACGTCAGGCCTCTGCGACGAAAGCAGAACAACTTCTGCCTATTATTACCATAGCTGAAAAATAAGCATCGTTACCCTGCATGGTGTAGATACAGAGAAGAAAAGACTGTGTGTAAATCTTGCCTACCTTATTTACATGTACAGTATATCATAATTTTTATGATTCTGAAGATAGTAAATGAATCAACTATTACAATATCGTTAGATAGTTGTATACTTAGTAATAGAAAAAACTGTTGATGCTTATTTATGCTTCTCAGAGTGGCACTGCCTACTTTGCCTACTCAGAAGGCACCTGTCAGTAATATACATATATCTATCTCCTACTAAGAAGGACCGTCGTGTGTTTATTTATTTGTTTCGTGTCACGCTCTTGAGAATAGATAGGAAGAAATTAGCACTGGCGGTCTTGGTTTCAGTTCACTGGTAAATTAAAACACTTGCTAGCAAGACTCGTATAAATTCCACGGACAGTGTCATTGTCACGCTAGGTGGATTCGGTCATCATGTCGTCATTTGTTCAACGTGAACAAATTTTGACACAGCAAATTCTAACCTATCTTGACCTAACATATTCTAACCTATCTTGCCCTAACCTATGCTAACCAAATCTATCCTAACCTAACATATCTTAATCTATCCTAACCTATCCTATCCTAACCTAACTTTAACCAATGTCATCGTTAGGCTAGGTGGACACGTGAAATAATTCCATCAACATAACCTAACCTATCCTATCCTAACCTAACATATCTTAACCGAACCTATCCCGATAATATGTCATCCACAAAAAACCGTGGTCCCGTGAAATAAATCGGTCAACATTACCTAACCTATCGTAACCTAACATATCTTTAACCTATCCTAACCTAACATAACCTATGCCATTGCCAAGCAAGGTGGTCTCGTGAAAAAATTCGGTTAAAATAACCTAAAAAATTCTAATAACATTTTAATCTAGCATATTTCCTAACCTAACACATAATAACTTATCGTCTCCTAACCGAAGCTATCCTGATAATATGCCAAACTTAAAAAAAAACCGCGGACTCGTGAAAAAATTTCAACTTTATCTAATCTATGGTAACCTAACCCTTTGCTGCTCATCGTTCATATTCTGCCTTCTTTGCCGAAATAAATTTCTCTGATGCTCTAAGTACTTTGCCCGCTGTTCCTCATCCATATTTTGCCTTCTTTGCTGGGATAAATTCCCTTGCTGCTCGCGATACTGCGATTGTTGATCCTCGTTCATATTTTGCCTTCTTTACTGAAATAAATTTCTCTGCCGCTCAAAGTACCAAGATTACTGCTCCTCGTCCATATTTCCACGCATGATTTGCTTTCTTCGACACTCTCGCTGAAGGTACTCTTCATGTTGTTTATCGTTCATTGCAGCTCGCCTCACTTGCTGAAGTTGCCTGTCCCTCTCAAGGATTTCCTGCCGTCATTCATCCTTTATTCTCTGCCGGTAAAGTCTCATTCTATCGCAAGCAGCTTCCAATTTTCGCTCCATTGTGTGGCTCGCAGGCACAATTATCACTTAAACATGAAAAAAAGACGCTATCCTATCGAGACCTATGACAGATTTGTATGCAAGATTTGGTCTTTTGATTAAATACATTTCTCAACAATTAGGAGAAATTGATTTAAATTGTTAAATAAATAATGCATCTACAGGCGATCTTTTGATGTAACACTCAAGAATTCGGTATCCATGATACCGCAAACTCGGACGAAAGCGTAACGGACGGACTAAGTAACTAACTAACTAAGGAAGGAACAAGTAGAACATTGCATAGATTTTCGATGTACAAGTGCATTATGATAAATCACTTTCAAAAAATTAGAGAGATTCAGAGCCTTATATACTCAAGTCAATATCGTGGATACCGAGTTCGGCGGGGTATTACATATTACAATATACATACACAAGCCCGCAGTTGCTTTCAGCAATGCTGAATTCCCTTACCTAGAATATGACACGAATGGCTATAACTACTTCTATTGTGGCTCAAAATTACATTATTCTATGTGTTTATTACTATTTCAAGAAAAATAAGTTGCCTTTGAAATAAGCTTAAGCAAGGAAATTCCACTCGGACAAAAATTTGTTCAAGAAAGGTATTGAATCCCGTCATTTTTGACGGGCCGTGTGCAGTTTTATACATACAGTATAAAGTGCACACGACCCGTCAGAAATGACGGGACTCGAATTTGTCTTAATACAAATCTTCCAGATGTGGATCATAAAGAAACATATCCATCCTAATAGTGCTCGCAATTAAAATGTTCTTGTACTTGTGCACTGGTGAAACTCGCATCACAGATACGATCATTAGGCGTGAAAGGGAGTCAGACTAACCAACCAAGACAGACCAACCAGTTTTATTTGCTCAATGAAATTTCTATTGTAATAACATTGGAAAAATTACGCACAGGAAATACCCAAATTATTTGTTTATTTATTTGTTTAAGGAGACACTTGACATTTTATTGTATAAGAATAATCAACACTATATAATGAAACGCCAGGTGTCTCCATCAATTTATAAATGTAATTTAATATTACAATAGGAATCTGCTTGCCTGGATGGTATCATAAATACCATTCAAATAATATCAAAAACTTGGCATCTGCTCACTTTTGTTTACAAGTAAAAAACATTGCGTGAAAAAATGAATCGATTGTTAAGAAAATGCAGGTTTCGCGGTAAAAAAGTATGTCAAATTCTGAAAAACTTCTTGGCTAATAATAATTTAAATCATAATACACTGTTGTTGCTCGCTTGGCTGGGGTGTGCGTCTGTGACGTTCTTAAGGATGCTTAATGACCGTATCCGTGATACGAGTTTTACCACTGCACAAGTACAAGAATTTTTTAATCGCGGGTACTATTAGGATGGATCTATTTGTTTGTCATCTATATCTTGAAACTTTTTAAAAGAAACTATCGAATCCCGTCATTTTTGACGGATCATGAACACTAGTAGATATATAATAGTAAAACTTGATTTTTAACATTCTGTTGCCAATTTAATGATTGATTGATTACAAAAAAGTTTTAGCCTCCCTTTACCACAACAAAGATGTTCAAAGAGAGGAATTATGAAGACCCCATTTAGTATGGAGTTAAGGGAACGCGGAATCTACGCACAAGGTGCTTAACCCTTTCGGTACGACAATTCAAATGGCTTAGGGAAAATTTCCAGGGGAAAAGTTTGTCCTTACCCATAACTGTCAGTGAAATTGTCCTAGTGTGGGTGCTTATAGCTTAAGCAAGTGCTCACTTTTTTATTTTAATTTTAATTTTTTTTTAATCTGTAATGCTCTATGCTTGGCGACAGAAATTTTCGACGTTGACAATGTAGTTTTTGAATTTACTGAGAAATGATTCATAAGTTTTTGCCTGAATTAATGGAAAGGATTTTGAATTTGTTGCACGGACCCTGTAGCGTGAACTTAGAGGTAGCCAATGGTTATGTACGCATGCAGGCTTCTGGAAGGTCTAAAAACTAGTTTTTTGAATGCTGGAAATTTCCCTAATTTTGTTATTTACTCCTAAATATTCCCTAACTTGTTAAATTACTTTAAAATTAGGTCAGATTCCCTAAACTGGAAGAACTAGTCATCTTGGCACTGGAGTAGCCGTCAGTACCGAAAGGGTTAAAAACAGTAAGCTTAGAAAGAAGTTCATGAAACAAGATATAGTTGAAGAAGAAAGTAGTAGGTGTTGAAAAACAGGACAGCAGTGAACCGAAAAAAGATGGTCCGTAACAAAACAAAAGATTATTCGAATTCAATAAAAAAGAAGGCCCACCTAACCTTCAGCTCGGGGTCTCACATAATCCCCCTGGGAGAGCTAATTCGCACAGAAACAATTGTTGTCTCCCCATGAGGGGTGTTGTCAATTTAAAAGTCATTCGTATGTAAAGAACATGATAAACAAATATACCGGTTGCAACACCTGCAACCATTACGAAATAAAATAATCATCATATAAACTGTGAATAGGTGGAGTTGACGTCACAAAATTGTGAATAGGTGGAGTCGGTGTTGGAGTCGTAAAATTCTGAAGAGGTAAATTCTGTAGTCGAAAAATTCTGGAAAGGTGGGGTCGGAGTCGCTAAATTCTGGAAAGGTGGAGTCGGAGTCGGAGTCGCCAAATTCTGAGAAGAGGGAGTCGGAGTCGCCAATTAATTCCTCTGACTCCGCAACCTCGCTTCGAAGACTAAAGATAAGTTACACCAAGGACTATACTATCAGAGGACATGCACAGCTCCGTCTCGGACTTAAATTACTACATGCATTGCGGCATGAATCACCGGCGGGTCGTGCTTAAGTTCTTCCAGCTGTAAAAATTCCAATCGATGGGTTAAGCCCAAATTATACGGTGGCGAGCAGTGTCAGGGGTGGTAAAGTCCTTATGCGCGAGCGCTCTTCACCGTCACCGATCCTTATGAGTGTCGCTTAGCCCCGCCCACTTCAGCTAAGCCCCACCCACTGCAAGCCAAAATGACCCTAATTTCGTGAGCGGCATCGATCCTTTTGACCGTCACCGGCATATCAAGCAAGTTAGATATTTTCCCTCATGAGCGTCAGTGATAATGAACGGTNCCTTACAAAGTCCGCAAAGGACCTCAGCGTTCGAGCAATGGCCAGAATTTCGACAAATTCAAGCAAAATTAAAGTCTTTACATAAAGGCTGGATCACTTTAAAGGACTACAGGTTTTCGTAGGCCAATAGGAACGAAGGAGCGTCTTGTGGTGACTTTAAGGTGAGTGCAGGTAAATAATTTAATTCAGAAATTCAGAGTTGTGCCAGAGAAAGCGGAATGAAAAATACTGACAAATACTGACATATCATGACCGAAAACTTCTCAAAATACTGACATGTTTTCGGTTAGTATTGCAAAAATCACCCAAGCCCATTAAATTTTGCAGCTTATTGTGTATTAGACACTCATTGAGCCCTCCTCCTCACCCTCGGCCTCGTTTCCTCTCATTTTACGAAAAAATGAAAACTTTATTCAAAAATCGTACATAATTATTCCTTTAGCAAGTTCACAAAAAAAATTCACAACACAACAAGAAAAATAAAACTACATTACAATGAAAAGAAGAGAAGATTCCTTAAATTGATGCAATAATAAAATAACACATCAGAGGAAGCAGAAGAAATAAGAAATTATTGCTTAATGAACCCAAATGGGCAGAATTAAACTAAAATATGAAATGCTACACTCTCAGTTACAGTTGTTATATGATTAGTTGCATAAATTATTAGTTATATATTATCCTTTTTTTAAGTCAAACGACAATTCTACCCCTAGAAGATTTGACGATCCAAAGGCGGAGCCAAAGAGAAACAAACGCCCGCCGCGAGCGTCAAAAAATTCCAGCGAATTTTCCGGTGCGCCGCCACGCTCCGTTTGCAGAGTTAACAGCCAAGCGTTTCCACATTCAAACATGTACAAGCATTATTGCCGCTCTGCTCCGCGCGCCCTGCTCCGCTCGCTCCGCAGCCTCCGCTCGTAGTATGAACGCACCCTAAATAAGTCCCTAACTTGGGAACAACACTCGGCGAATACAAAAAAAAACTGCGTCATGAAACAGCTACCGCCGACTGCAAATCTTCGATGCAATATTTATTCAACCACAACCAGTGAACCAGAGAAGTCATCCATCAACAACCAGAGCACCAGAACCCATCGTATCTTCAAGCTTTTTTTAATAACTGTACTTCCGAAAGCGCTGACTTTCGGAGCCTGTCTACTATACCATGGTCTCTACACCTTGGTCTACACATGCATTTTCAGTGGCTCACTCAGCAGCCAGCACGTGGCAGCCAGTAACGGATGAAGGAACAACTAACTATAGCTGTACCATTTCTGAATGTTCAGTTTGGCAATGGCAAGCAACCGCCGAAACGTGTCGCAACAATTTTTAAAAATGACCATTTGTACCCTCTTTGAATTTTTAGATTCTGGAACTATTTGGAATTCAAGTGAAATTCAACAAAAAACTTTAATACAAACTATGGCGTTATTTTTAATCAAACGTGTATAAATGAAGGACTGTTTCCAAATATTTACCTGGTTTTAAAAAAAATGTTTACCTCCCTTATAAATACTACTAAAATTGAAAATAGTGAGTCGATTTTAACATAAAATTCTTGTTCAAATTGAGCACAGTTTCTTCATTGTTAAGTTTTCGTACATTGCGAGACTTGGTTAGTTTAATTGGAGATGATCTGCCAAGAAAAGCTTCTGAAAATATCTGGGAGACTTGTTTGTAGTTTCTTGTTTAAATATAGCTATTCATGATGAAAATTCGCTGCCTGCTTCGTCCGCTACACTTTAAAAGGATTTGATTGTTAGAAATTGTAAAGCAGATTACACATGAGAACTCTACCATGTTTACATGTATGTCTGTGATATGAATAAATTTCTTAATCCATTGAGACCCACGTTAAAATCACTTCTCTGATTTTAATTTTATTGGGATTTTAAAGTGAAATAATTTTTACACACTCACTTGGAAGAAGTCTGTTTAGCAGTTAGTTGTAGCAGCTTTCTTAACGACTAGTGTACTCAGCTCGTCAAAAATGATGGAATTCAATATTTTCTTTAAATAAATCTTCCACATGCATGTGGATGACAAACCATTGTATCCTTCCTAATAGTGCTCGCGATCGAATGATTCATTTACTTGTGCACTGGTAAAGCTCTTATCACCCATACGGTCATTACGCATCTCAAGGGAGTGAAAGAGAGACGGACCAAGCACGGAAGCAAAAATTGTGTATCATTATTTAATATTAAAAAAACTGTACTTCAATCGAATGTAAGATGCGTTGAAGGAATAACTTAATTATGATGAATGATGGTACCCAAATTAAAACGGTACGTTAATCTAACATTTTATCTTGCTGAGATACTTTTCTCTACTTTTGATTCGGGTCTCACAGTACTGTCTGATGAACCCTTCATCATAGCAGTAATGAAACGAATGAATGAAACCTGCATATCCGATATCTGATACATGATTGGGCAATTTAAAAGTGCACAAATTTCTTCACAAATTCAATGTGTTCCATGAGATTCCCATTGTAACAACATAGAAAAATTGCGCGCAAAAGAAACAAAAATTTCATTCATTTATTTATTCATTTAATT
>JACJUY010016103.1:0-10449 GCA_014220935.1 Platorchestia sp. MABIK | reverse complement strand
AAGTATTCTCTGAGATATGTTTACTTGTGCCGGTGATGCAGTTCTGACCAAACTTTGCGTCCTATTTTAAATCCTGAAAACTGTATATTTTTGTATTGTTTTTGTGCTAATTATACCTTTCTCCCCACAGGTAATTTTATGTATTCAAAATGGCTGCTTAAGACAAGTTTTGCATCATCCGTGGACTTTTTGAACCTCCCCCACTCGTGCTAAGTCTGAGGCAGTCACAGTTCCGCTCAACAAAGGGGATTGACCAATGCCTGTGGCATAGATAGTGAAGCATTGCAATAACTGTCCCAGTCCTATCGGATATTGATTGCACTCATGACGGGCTAACCGTTGTCTCACGAAACTTTTAGAGCATTATAATCGTGCACCAGGCAATCATTGTTTGGTTGACGATACTGTATCCTTCCTGCAGTTCATCATCGTCTCGAATCATTTGCTGATGAATAATTTTGAATGCATCTTTGAGAAAAATCCCAATCTTTTTGTTCTATAATATTCAACGACAAAAAATTGCTTCATAAACTCTTAATTGTCAGGAAAACTTTGAAATATTGCTTATGAGTATCTAGTGATATGTTTCTCTAATTCATCTGGAGCACGAATTACATAAAAGATTAAATTCGTACTAGTTCAACAGCATCTGTGAGAGAGGATGAGTTACAGAATTGCGCACAGTGAAATGCTTTTGGCCTTCACTGCGCAAAGTTTATTAAGGTATCATGAAGGTAATCAGAAGGTAGCAACAGGTGGCATTACGTTCAGCTTTAAACTCAAGCTCTCTTAACACGTTGCAGTGAAAATCTATAAAACGCTTATTAACAAGGAAAAGTCTTCGTGAGATTTTTAAGTTTTACCTCAGTTCACTTTTCAAACTGTTTTTTCGCGTCCGTCAAGGCCGTAGAATCGAAAACTGTTTCAATATCTCTATCTCCAAACAGCAACAACACGACCGAAATTATTGCCTATTCGCGGAAGATTGATGAAAAAAGAACAATATATTTTATTCCATCGAACTTCACGTTTTGGATTTGATGATAATTAGAGACGAACTCACAGTTAAAATAAGCAACTACTCCGCGTTTACATCAGAATAGCAGTTAACACATTCTATGAATAAAATGAAACTCAGAATACCAAATCCAGTGTGGAACCGGGGTAATGCCACCACCTTACCTCACCAATTAAATCCCACACCCCTAATCTCGTCTCCTGTTACATACCTTTATCTAGCACAAAATTTCCGGTTGCCTCGTTTTTTAAGAGTCTATGAAAATTTTTTATGAACATAAAAATAAATGTTTATGTGTATGTTAAAAAATGTTTTACTAAAAAAATGAAACCTGTCTTAGAACAGTACGTAAATAAGCGACAAGATGCTTTCATATTTATCATTTTACATCTTACACGTGCACCAAGGAACGCTTACTTCAATGAATTACATGCAAAAACAGGAAATCATTTTTAATGGACGATTGCTTTTTCAACAGTATTAAATACTTACTTCATGGATATTTATTGAATTTCTTATATCATGCTAAAATTGAACACAAGACCTACAGGCTGGTAATGAGATATGAAAACTGTTGAGGACTATCAAGCAAGTAGCTCTAAAATGAAGGAGCCAATTTAAGCAGCAAAACAGAAGAAATTAAAGTTGGGAGAACGATATCAGCGGTAGCAGTCCATAGAAGTCAATGACCTGTCACAAATCCTAGTGTAAAGTAATAAGACAATCATTGTGAGGTCTGCGAGAGCATAGTCGAACTTTATTTAAACTTCACAACGCGTTTGCACCGAGGCCCTCCAGGCTTTCACTCTAAGATGTGGCTGGAGAGTCGTTGTTGGTAGGAGTGACATCCTAATTTTCTGATACCGAAGCATGAAAATCACAAGGTGCACAGACACGTGATGCTTCGATTATACTCTGGATGCTTCCGGAGCGGTGCAGAATTTACTAAGAACCTTCAAAAACCAACCGTCAATATAAAGCCAATGTCTGCTCCCACGCAGAGAAGTGCGACCTCCCAGTTCGCTTAGACGATTTTAAAATTGTTGCTACCGCATCTAGTCAAATTGATCTCCGTATTCTAGAATCGCTTTTTATCATGAAAGACAGTTTTAAACGACACGCAATCCTCCTATCCATTACAAATAGCTTTTCAGTTTTCAAATGTTTTTTTTTCAAATGGACTTATGTTATTAAACAATTGTTGCAGATGCTGAAGATGACCTTAGAGGTCGAAACGTTCGATTTTAATTTTCTTGTTTAATTCTCTTGTTTGATTAAAAATAATGGCTAATTTTAGAGTTACTGTCCTTGCTTTTTTATTTATTTTGAAGACGCCTAAAATGCAACTCACTAACGATCAAAGAATTTTCATCGTATTGGAATATGAAACAACGAAAAGCTGAAAAATTTTAAAGAGCATTCAATTTTCTTCCCAATTTTCTAACTGTGCGATACACAATCTTCTTATCGGGCGAGTTCCTTTCTGAGAATTTTTCATTAATTATTCTTTGAACTGTTTCACAGTTTTTCGTTGCTTCATATTCCAGTACGATTCTTTGATCGTTAATGAGCTGCATTTTAGGTGTCTTCAAATGATGAAATAACGGAGTAAATAACATCTGAGAGGGTTTAAATACTTGGTAGTAAGTAGGATACATTGTTGTAAAATTATTTTTTCCAAAAAGTATTGATAAATGAAAAACACCAGTGTCGTTGTTTTTAAAACCTTTCCTTTGAGCAATTAGTTTTTCTATCGCTTCCATTAAATCAATCACTCTAAAGTGGTTATTAAACGATTTTCAAAAAATTTGATTATTCGAAACGGAAACAAAATATATAACATTATGAAAAAAAGACATTTCAAATATGTTAATTTAAAGCGGAGATGTTCTCAATTAAAAACTCGGGGACTTTTTGTGGGACACCCGGTATAATGCAGACGTTCCTCAGAGGGATACAACTATTGTATCTATGGGAACTCGCGCTCCTAGGGAGGAAAATGTGAGGGCTCGAGCTCAGAGTTAGGTAGGCCTTCTTTTTGTTGATATAAAATGTTTTTGTGATGTTAAGGACCACCTATTTTCGGTTCACTGCTATCCTGTTTTTTAACACCTACTTTTTTTTCAACTTTGATCTTGTTTCATGAACTTTTTTCTCAACTTACTGCTTCTATACCATTTCTGCACAGATTCCGTGTTCCCTTAAAACGTTGATTGAAAAAACGTTTGTGCGATTGCTACGGTTGGTTCGGTTAGGTTGTGAGTAGCAGAATTTAGAAACCGACTGTACTGCTCAAATCCATTTTTGTCCTTTATAAAAATGTAAGAAATATAAGTGTACGATAATTTTAACCTGGTATGCTAAAATCAATTCTGAAAAGGTAGTGAAATCATGGAAATGCAATAAATTTACGCCGGTATGCAAATGAGCAATTTACTTGGTGGTACACATACGTCCCAAAACGTAGTCCACATGTTGCCTCCAAACTAAATAATGCCTTCCTTTTCCTCTCTTTAGATCGCATTTGTTGCGGATAGGGAGGCTTAAATTAACCAATAATCTAATCTATATTGTAAACGAGCTTTGAAAGGAACTTTGTGATATGGAAATTTCATTCCCATCCTTATGTTTATGTAGTTGATATTTGTTTGTTACATGCAGCATTTTAAACGGATTGTGATTCTATGTTTTATTCCTATATTATTTTGGTGTGCCATTGATGGGAAGGCTGTGATTAATGGAAGTAAGATTTTCATGTAAATTTTAATGTAGAGAATGTTTAATTTTTGTAAGAAAATTTGAAGGAGTGCGATTCCATGTCCATTCTAATGTATTGTCAAATGTATCTGAGCTCCTGGTTGCACGTGCATCGATCTCATTGGGATGTACAAAATTGTACTGAGCTTATTAGGCCAATACATTTACAATGCATCAAGTGTGAATGTATTGTAAGGTCCAAAGATTCCAGTGCAATATTGTACACCCCGTGAGGCGAGGCACGTGCAACCGGGTGCGATTTTTTAACCTATAATCCATGGACGGCCAGCCGTGATTCGAATCTGGTTCTGAGGCGGTACACGGCCGGTAGGTAAGGCGGGTCACGGGTGATTCGCGGGCGATTTTGTATCCGATAATGTGGACATTTAACCTCTAAACCACGCGTATTCCAACCAAAAAACAACCGTATTGCCAACGCCGTTCCACCGGCGATACGGCCTTAATTTTCAATTGGGTATATGCTCAATATAATGTCGTAGTCTCCTTATCTTTTCAATTCGAATATACTGTTCGTCCTACTTCATCAGTCGTTTTCGAGGTTGACCTTCAAAATTACGGGTTATTTTAGCAGGATAAATTAAACAGCTATCTTAGTACGGCCATACATTTACTGTTTTAACGAAGGGTGAACACACAAATGACAAGGGGTGGATGAAACTAGCAACTATTAAGGATGATAAAATCTCCAGAGACTCCGTGTGGGAAGGACGTACGTTGCGCTCGCTCCGAACAAAGTGCCTACTGTTAGAAAGGATGTACNAATAATGCCTTCCTTTTCCTCTCTTTAGATCGCATTTGTTGCGGATAGGGAGGCTTAAATTAACCAATAATCAAATCTATAATGTAAACGAGCGTTGAAAGGAACTTTGTGATATGCAAATTTCATTCCCATCCTAATGTTTATGTAGTTGATATTTGTTTGTTACATGCAGCATTTTAAACGGATTGTGATTCTGTGTTTTATTCCTATATTATTTTGGTGTGCCATTGGTGGGAAGGCTGTGATTAATGGAAGTGAGATATTCATGTAAATTTTAATGTAGAGAATGTTTAATTTTTGTAATAAAAGTTAAAGAAAGAGTGCGATTCCATGTCCTTTCTAATGTATTGTCTAATGTACCTGAGCTCCCGGTTGCACGTGCAGCGATCTCATTGGGATGTACAATATTGTACTGAGCTTATTGGGCCAATACATTCACAATGTATTAAGTGTGAATGTATTGTAAGATCCAAAGATTCCACTGCAATATTGGACACCCCGTGAGGCGCGGCACGTGCAACCGGGAGCGATTTTTTAACCTATAATCCATGGACGGCCAGCCGCGATTCGAATCTGGTTCTGGGGCGGTACACGGCCGGTAGGTAAGGCGGGTCACGGGTGATTCGCGGGCGATTTTGTATCCGATAATGAGGACATTTAACCTCTAAGCCGCGCGTATTCCAACCAAAAACAACCGAATTGCCAACGCTGTACCACCGGCGATACGGCCTTAATTTTCAATTGGGATCGAACGCTTTTTAGAGATCGAGTAGCTGTAAAAATGTTACATTCTTTTGATCAATGTCACTGTACATTTTTTCAGTGATATTAAGCAAAGCGTCTTGAGTGCTAGTGTTCCTCCTATATGTATATTGATTTTGATGTAGTAAATTTGACTCGTTTAAGTGATATCACTTTCTCTAATATTTTGGACAGGACGGTTAAATACTTATGAAGCTGTAGTTTGATGCTGTATTAATATCATCAATTTTATTCAACGGTCTAATTATGAAGTTCTTCCATTGGTCGGGGAATTTATTAGTTGCTATTGATGTATTAATTATCAAAAGAGTCATTGGTGCTGCGACCAGGAAGCTGTTTTTGATGCATTGAAGGCTGGTAACATCATGTCCGACTGCCTTTGTGTTTTTCAATGAGCATAAATTTCTTCGTAACTCTGATAAATTGACAGGACTTGGCCTCCAACTGACACCAGCCCTTGTAGATGCAGTAGGGCACAGATTTTCAACTGAAGGTTAATTTAAATTGGTTTTCCATGTTCCATTGTAGATTTGAACACCTACTTTTGAAAAGAACGTGTTGAAGAAAGAAAGAAAGAAAAGAAAAACAGTTTATTTCCAATAAAGATGGGACAAAATTACCATCACTGGTTTTTAAAATCTCTTAAAGTTAACACACTTAAATGATACACACACACGAGCATTGTAATACCCATGTCACTAGTTGAAAAATGATTGAGGGCAATAAACTCCTAATTTTGCTTAAACTACATTTGATAATACATGTAATGATAATTATAAGAGATAACACAACTTCATGACTTATGACAGTTTACATGTACATGACATAAAACTTAGCAATTCGTGACGCCAGGAAATGCTATATGAATCGCTTGTTTCGGCCGATGTTCAAAAATGTTATTACAAGGAAAGCGTGAAAAAAGTGTATATATAAGCATGTGGAACACGAGGAATTACAAGTTTTGGATTTCTAATTAAATCATATTAACATAACGATCATTAGTTGATAAGCATTTAATTTAAATATAAATGGATGATCACAAAAAAAATGTAAAGTTTTTATGGGAATGCTTTACAATAATAAAGAGATGACGAGTTCGGTAATGTTACAAATTGAGAGTGAACAGAAGAGAGACCACCATTTCTAGCTAAAAATGCCAGTTGTCGGTTAAGTACACACATGTGCATATATACATGTAAATATATACACATTTACGTGCACATACAAACCTACGCACATACATGTACCTAACACGTGAACGTACACAAATACATTTCTATGCATCGAGGAAATCACAATACATACGCGTACTTTAAAATGCTGTGCGATGTTCTGAAATATAGGATAATGAGCAAAGGAAATTCGTGACAACTTTTTCAGCGTGTGTTGCTGCTTACAATTTCTAATGAAATGTTGTAACGATGTTTAATTAAATATTGTATCGAAAAGATTATTGGGTCATTAGTGTCTGATTCATCATATGTGGGTGATCGCGCAACAAATACATGTATATATTTTATAAATGCTTTATAACAACGAAGTGAAATGAAGTATTACGTGGTGACACATTCACCCATCTACGCACGCATAGCGTGCACACGTACACACATACACAAGTAGGCATGTGCGCAAATATCAGCGTAAACTAGTCAGTATAAACTAGCATTCCAATCGAGAAACACTGAGAAAATACCTTATATTACGGCCTGAATTTTATGAAATTTCCGGACTAGAAATAGCGGCACAAAACAGTCTATCTGAGTCAGAAACATGAAAACGATTGTCCTACAACGGTTCCCAAGTACAGAAATATTTCCAGAATATGTGAGGTCTAGGTACGGTTTTTATAATATACTCTAGAGCGTAAGAGATGATATGAAAATTGCAATACACTAGCCTAACAAGAGCATTTTTGGATGTGAATAAGAAACAAAACATGAGTGTCCTTATGGGTTTCATATTAGAAAAAAAATCACATTGTCTCTTTTTTAAGGCGAAAATGTCTGCAATTGATAAACATACATAGGTACCACATTTTACATGTACAAGATATTTAAGCTTTGGATTGCTTTGCAATAATAGAATGAAATGATGTGTTGGGTAGTGTTAGAAGTTGAGAGTGAGAATAAAGGCTGGTATTCATAGTTTACATACCAGTTGCTATTCCAGTACACACAGGTGTATGTGCACATATGCACACCCATGTGCGTTGTTCAGTGGTTGTTTCATAGGATTTTCATAATTAGGTGAAAAGCCATTCCGCTTACGTAAATTACATAAACAGTTCACAGTTTTTAAATTGGGCTACCTCACTAATGATTTCTCTAGTTCGTTTTGGGTTAGTTTATATCGTTAATAGTTCGTTGTGAAAGTAAGTTTGTTTCGCTTCCGTGATTTTCTTCCGAATGATCTTTTCGCACTCTTTATATTTCTGATGTAAATTCTTTTCTTTTTTTTTTTGTTCTCATGCAAGTGAGTTTTCTTTATTCTGCTCGGCTCTTTAATTTTGTTTGTAATCCAATCAACACAATTTGGCTTTGTTTTTGTGATGAGTTACACACAAATTACAAAATCGTGCTGCCAATGAATTTCTGCAGATTGTGTTCTGTAGTCAGAACTACAGGACGTCTCACGTTCATATATCGTTGATATCTATGTGGATTGTTGGTTTCCGATAAGTTGAAAGTTTTTTTGAGCTAATTTCAGGAAACAGTGTGCTTTGAACAGCAAATAAATTGTGGTCGTTAATCATTCAACTTTATGGCTTAAGTTACTCCGTAAACTAGAACCACGCATGCCACTCCACGGTAAAGTTGACCGTGTGTGACTGCTATTTGTGAGTTGCCTTAATTATACTGTTATTCGGTGTTACTATGTTTTCGTTTTTCTTAATTACTGCAGGTTTTTTATCTTCCAATGAACTTATTTTTGAAAAATCTCTGCTAACATTAATTTCATGATTTTCAAATTAAAAAGTATCTTATCTCTTATCATGCCCAAATGAGAGCTTCTTGGATCATCCCACTTGAAAAAACGCTGCATTCATCAATAAATGAAAAAGCGAAATTATGAGAAATGAAATAAATAGGAAAAATGGACATCAGGATTCAAAATTCGATATTTTATGATATTTGTTCAGTTCTCAATCGGCTAATTGTATAAGTTTGTTTTTTGAAAACTCAATTTATAGGGTTTTCAGTTTACGTACCAACTGTGCATAGCTTACGAAAATTGACTCATGTTACGTTTCATACACAGTAAGCAATTAAAAATACATCAAAGTCATTCAATTCGAATTAAGCACGCCATCTCGTCTTTCACTCAGCAAAATTTCACGTAAGTTTACTAACAAGCTGTTCTTGTTTAACCAAAGGTTGAATGAACATTGAAAACAAGGTACGTGAAGCTTTACTCTACGGCAGATTTTGTGAGCCAGGATCCTTGCGTGACGAGTATAGCTCTAAATTCACTACAAAGGTATTAAATTGACGAGGCAGCTTAAAATTTACAGCACAAAGTACTCAATTCCCAAGAAGCTGGCGGTTACTGTGGTTCTTGCAGACATCACATCGTTCTGAAGTATTTCAGAGCACATGCACTTAAACTTTTATTAGGCTGTAAATTATCTGCATCCAAAAATTGCACGGGGCTGGTGGGCGTGAGATGCATGTTGCAGCTTTCCTACGAAAAGAGAAATGATCAGTTGCGCCACTCTTGAAATCCGAATTCTGTCAGAATAGCATAGAAGAATTTTACCCTATCCTCTATCGATTGTACTCATTAGGTTAAAATCCAAACAGTCAGCATACTTTTAAACTAATTCTATAAAGTTTTCAATTCATGTTCAGTAGTTGTTGATAATGTATTAATTCACATCGAAATCAGTAAAATTATTCTTGCCACATTAAAAGTAGAAAACTTGTTTGTTAAAAATATTATCTTTGGTACTACTGTAGAGAACTATTTTTAGATAACGATTTAGAACGATTAAGACAGGGAAATGGTATCTTAATTCTTGTACCGATATTTCAACCTCTGTTTCTAGACTGACGCTGGTATCAGTAACTGTTGTCACAGACATCAGAAAGTGTAATAAACAGCCACTCAAAAACAAGCTTCAAAGAAAACATTTAGGTACAAATTCAACAAAGAATACATTACAGCTTTTATAAATTTTTGTTTTGAAATCTACCAAGATAGGAAGGGGTTAAAAAAGAATAGGTGAAGTCAGCCTTGAATTCAAGCATTCTTGACCACGAATAGGGTAATGTCGAAAAATTGCACCTGACCTCAAAACCTCAAAAACGATTATAAAGGCGAGTGGCAATTGTACTCATAAATTTTTAATCATTTAAATGCTCTATAACACCAACATCATGTATTTTACAACGCATCAAAATAACATGGTAAAAAGTGTGTACGGTTAGCATTAGATTGCATTAAATGTGTAAATCTAAGTTTTTACTTCAGGATGGAACCCATTCCCATGGGCAGTTTCGCGCACATGTCTCATCAATTATTCTGCTATCGATGGCTTGCGTTGATGAATAACAGATTCCACCTCTCCACCAAACCAGCATTTGAAGTGGCTGTGGTCGAGGCTGTGCTACGGTTGGTTTGACTCGTTGTTGATCACTCAGACGAACAATTTAAACAATTTAAACAATTTATTTACCACAGGTGATACAGAGGTAGAATGTTTCTTAAGTCTAGTACTATGGTCAAATTTGAGTATAGCTACCTGTGGGCCCGAATAAATTCAGCGACTTCTGTGGCATCCTACCATCAACGTTATTCTAAGTCGTACAATAATGCGCTAATAATGATGCGAATAATGTTTAACCTAAAATCACTTAACCTAGTTTCGCATTAGACTGCTCAATGAGATAAATTATTCGATATTAGATACTTCATTGTACAATTTGGTCATTTAGAGTATATTTGACAGTATAATCGATGAATGATTTAAGAGCAGACTGAAGATCGGCGACATTACCTATGGCAAATTACATTATTAGGACCATTCAGTCATGTAGGAGATAAGATTAGACTTGGTGATCTTACACGACTAGTATTGTGATAGGAAGTGAGACTCAAGATTTCTTTTGAATACCTTGTTGGAATTACTTTC
>JACJUY010016098.1:1560-12218 GCA_014220935.1 Platorchestia sp. MABIK | reverse complement strand
AATGAAAAAAGAACGACGGCAACTATCGCGATCAAAAATGGGTCATCAAGCAAATGAAGTAGGAGCAGCCGCATTGTGTGAGGATTATCATTTTCATTATTCTTTTATCTAACTCCTCATGAGGATGATCATTATCCTTATTCCTTCCTTTAACGCCTTATGAGTATTATCATAACCATTTTTCTTTCTTCCAGCCCCTTATGAAGATTTTCATTATTCTTTTTTCTAACGCCTCATGAGAATTACCATTTTTATTATTCTTTCTTCTAACGCTTCAAAAGGATTATCCTTATCCTTATTCTTCTTTTAACACCTGATGAGGATATCATTATCATTATTCTTCTTCCAAAACGGAAGAAAAAAGGCGTGTAGTCGGATGCTGAGCCGCGTCGAGGGTGATATAAAGGGAAAAATGAAGGTAGATAATTTGTGCACAATTGTAATTCTACGCGCTCAGATTCATGTGTAATGATAAAATCCCAATTTCGAAGGACTATGATTTTAAAATCATGACAATTGATATCTTCTTATGTATTGGATTCATTACTTCACCCAACAATCACAAAACGCCTCATTGAAAGAAGTGATGAACAAAACCAATTATTTGGAGAACACCTCGACCTCAGCTAAAAAAGTAATTCGCTTCAAGCGACAGAAAATCAATTTTGTATTAGAGATGGCAATTGAAATTTTATACTTGGGGTTCCAAATTTCAAATTTGTGCTTAAAAAATGTCTGTACATAATGAATGCAATCTCCTGCGGAAAACATCATCTAAAATATGAATGAAGATAAGTTTTGGCTGAATGCAAATTTTAGTATGAATTAAAGATATCTTTACCTATTGCTATGTAGAAGCTATGTTCTTTATAATTTATTCACAATAATTCCACCACAACGTACGGACCACCACGCTCGCTGCCGCTGGATGCACATGTGCGTCCAGCGGTCTCACGTTAGAGTAAGGTTGTAAGTAGCAGAGTTTATAGACGACTTTACTGCTAGAAAAAATTTGCATCTTTCTTAGGAATTGTGAAAATGTAACAGCATGATGATATTTCACGTCGTATGCCTAAATCTCTTGTAAAAAAGAGGCTAAAATAATTGAAATGCTGTTCTTTCACACCTACACGTAAATGCGCAATTTACCTAGTGGTAAATCGGCAGTGAACGTGTAAATAACATTACGCGCATAGCTAGGTTTGTCAATAACAGAATTCGTCGAGAAACATTTCGTTTTTGGCAAGTCAACACTTCCTGTCTGAATTGGCGCACGCTGCCTTCCAACTGCAGACTTGAATAATATTCAGTCGCCGTAGAGTTTTCTCGAGCGAAATACCTCAATATACCGCCCGTAGGATTTTCATTATGAAGCCTGGAAAACGCCAAGATCAGAGCAAGGGGCCCCCGTGGCTGTAAAACTAAACAGGAATTGCTGTTTAAGGAATTTATGAGGCGTACAGAGTATATAATAAAACCCAATGTGTCCGGGTGAAACTAAAGTATGAGACTTGCGAGGGCAACGACTGCATATATGTACATTTGTTGCCACACTATTTTAGCCTGTGTTTGAATCGTGCATTGTAATATTTTTATATCATTGACAGAATATAAGTTCAGTAAGATAGTTCAGACTAGTTAGACAAATTCAATGTATTTACTTAAAATTACATACATTCTTTGGGGATCAAGAATTACGTTTAGTTTAATTACTACTGAAAACAGTACAGATACAAGTCATGTTTTATGTTAATTTTGGGTCATCGTCCTTCCTGGACCCTTTATACAGCTTTTAATTTCACCTTATTTTCTGTTTTTGTATTAAATTTTTGATTGTGTAACTTGATTTTCAATTTTCGCTGTTGATTTTGATATATTATATGATTTTACTGTAAATTTCTCAATTTAATTTAAGAAACTCTTTATTCTTTCCAAGGTTTCACATACAATTTTGGTACTTGTTTGTTATCTTTCGACACTTTGCGATTTAATTCCCAAATTTCTATTTACAGTTTATGTCGTAGGCTAGGTATTGTGAGGCTAGGTTAGGTTGGGTGAGGTTAGTTAGCTTGACGTTAGTTTGGACAACTGACTATGCATAAAAATGTAGAATAATTAAATGAGAGCGTTCCGAGCGAGAACAAAAAAGATCATTTATTTTCAAAACTAACATCAAAGTTAGCCATTTAAAACTAAATGGACAATCAAATATGTGCAAAAACTTCCTCAATTGAATGACGGTGTTTACAGATAACATTCAAGATCTCAATTTTCGAACTCAACTTCAAGTGGGCTGCATCCTTGACAATGAAATGCTGAATCAATTACATTAAAGCTCATCAATAAATCGATATTTTGTCCTTGAGGTCATGATACAAAATTTAATTTTGATACAACTATATCGCATTCTGTTAATTTAAAGAATAAAGAGTAAGTTCACCATATAAATTGTTATCTTAGTTTAATGGCACTACCTTTACAACGTCATAAAGATTATGTGAGCTTAAATTTCACTAAATTAAATGCGTACTCAGAATGTGTCAGATATAGGCTATAAAGAATACATGATGCATTTCGCACTGTTGAAGTCCCAGTATAATGTAATTGAAACTTTATGTGTGGTTCTAATTTGTAGATTTCAGAATGAAAAGTATTTAATATTGTTCAGTTATAACTTATGGATAGGCAAAAGATGACCAAATCATTCTGTGTCAGATTTCCAACAATATAAATGATGAAATAAATATTTTTGGAAAAAACAAAGTTCAGCAAAATATGATAGTTTTGGAAAATGCTAATATTTAAACTAAAATCATTAATGGTTCTTATTTTTCCTTGTCATTTGAATTTAGAGCATTCGCCATCCTCTTATTTCTATGAAATTAATATTATTTTAAAAACCTTAGACAGGCATTTGCAAATGCTTTAACATTTTTGATTTGAAAATACATCAACGAACGGGAACAATAATTCAAAGGAATGAGTGAATTGTTGGTTGACGTGGTATTTAGTCATCTTGATTTTTGGCATTTTAATTTTTTGAACCTAAACTTGACAAAGACAACTGCTGTATACGAAATAGTGTCCGTGGGTACTCAGATGCTCATGTCTGGTTAACGTTTCATTGTAACAAAGTACGCATACTCCCAAGAGCGGCAAAAGTCTCTCATTAGAGCGGTGGCTTTATGCAGTACTACAATGGAACGATCTATTATACGAATACCTAAATAGGAACTGACTAACTTGTAAAATGTGAATGTTCCGTGCAGTTTTTCCCTTTTCTGGTGTGGTATCCTTAAAAATCAAGTAATTTCCTCTGGCTGTATATCCATCCATTCAACGTCAATTATTGCAGGGAATCTTTATCGTTCATTTTTCTTTTATCTCATGTCTTATCTTAGCACTTGCATTCTTTCCTAATTCATTCCAGATAGATAAAGGATATATTGTTTCTTTTCCAATATCATACATGCATTTTGTGATCTTAAAACTGTAGAAATAAAAAATACGAAGAAAATTGCATGAATCACGTAGCACGAGAATAAAAATACGAGGTTTCGTTCTCCAGGTCCCAATTACGTGTCCTTTGAGCCGTGGTGGTTCTAGTGAATATTATTATCGTGCGAAGTGCGAGTTGCGCGCCTGTGAAAGCGAAACGTTTGAAACCTCGATAAAGTACTTCAAAGTTGGGTACGAGACTTACATGAAGGAATCTTTTGCGACTGGGATGGGTGATAGTGCCGTGTGAATGTAATTTATTATGTAGGGAATTATATTACATTTCCAATAGGTCCATTCTTAGGGAATCTCACTCGTACGATAAAAATGAGAACCAACGTAAAAATAGACATTTTAATTAATTTCTTTTTCATGGCAAACGTTTCGGAATGTTTTAATTCCATCTTCAGTGCTGAAAAAAATACAGTAAGGTCAAAAAAGATTTTAAAAAAACCTAAAATACACAAAATTCATAAAAGTTCAAAAAATATAAGCATTCAAACATCTATATTCTATCTATTATATTCTATCATGAAGTGTCTGTCGAAAGTAAGATTTAAATCTTGGTAGGAGGAGCTTGCACAAGAAAGGTAGAACCCTCCATTGGAAATTATTCTGCAACGTTTGATTCTAGATTGCAAGCAACTGAAGCTGTTTTTCCAGAATACTACGGCTCAAATTTGCAGTGTCTTCATTCGATCAAGGTGTAATAGGTGGTAGTTTCAAAGTAAATAACTGTCATTGAATTGCATTTCAAAATCCCAAGTTTCAATTGATTTTTTTTCCACATAGCTCAAAGCCTTGACTGTTTAACGACAAGGACGAGCATTTTTAAACACATGTTTACTGTGATCATTTTTCTGACTCATCGCAGGTAGGTAATTTTTCCCTAATCATTTTATTATTGAACAGCCTCTTGAAAGTACAGTCAATTCTCGAGCTATGTAATACAATATAAAGCAAACCTCAGCTTGTGCTAACGAAAATCAATCAACTGAGACTAATCAACTAAAAACAACTGAGAGTAATTATATTCCTTACATTAGTTCAGGTTTGTTTAAAGTGGTGTATTACTCGAGGATCGACTTTTTAAAATTTTTATTCATATGTCCGATATCGATACTACTCTCCTAAATGAAGCATGGTTACGACGCTACCGTCCAGAGACGCGACATGCCACAAAATTAATACTGCTGGGATTCTGTGGACTCCGAAGCTTGGCGGGCCTGTCTTCCAATTAGTCCCTCTCTGGCTGCCCCAATACCCCGCCTAATCAAGCCGGAAGTAAAGCCTTCATCAACGGAGTAAAGTCAAATTTCAAAATTTGCCTCCCAATTCTGCCATGACAAGCGTATTCAAGATAAACTGGGTCCCAATCCGCTAAGTTTTAAGCTTTGATTCTCCATTTCCTGATTGGGCAATGATATAATCCTCAGTTTGATTGACTTGATCTGATTGCTCATTGGAAATCGAAGAGAAGTACAAAGTGTGGGCATATCTCCATGGAAATAAAATATTTAGGTCAAGTAGCACAAGTTTTATAGTAAAGGCTATGATTTGCTAAGATAATCTTCATATATCTGTTGAAAAATAACACATCATAACTATATTATTAGTAAAAAACAGTAAGGATGCCTCACTGTGACTTCACGTTCAACTACAACGTCATTCTTTCTATCATCATTGAAACCAAATGACAAAATAAACACTACCATTTAAAAAATTTGAATCTCAATTTCATTTAATCCGTAAAAGTGTCTCTCGTGACCTGGCGAGGTCATGTGCGGCTGAGCAACAGGTCGTTCTCCTATTAGCCAACGCAACAGGTCAAACTTGGAATCCAGCGTTGCTATTGGCTGTCAGACGAGAGCCTTAGGCGTTCTCGTCCTCTCATTGGGCGTCGAAGGGACGCTAGGCCTCCAGGCGTCAGTCGACGGCTGGACGGCGGGCAGTGAGTACATGCGCTGCATCTCAGTGCTGCGTTGTGTGGTACTAACATTCCTCTCTCTCGGATAACCTCTCAAAATTATAAGTCTCATGATTGTTCCATTAAATGCATTGATACGTTTTTGTTTTGGATTCAGGCTTTCTTTAAATTCAAGTAAACGAATTTTTTAAACATGCTTGACTGACCACTGAAATGTTTAAGTTGTCCGAAGGATTTCATTATTGTAAGCGCGCTAAATTCAAACAGCATGTTTTCCTTGGAGGTAAGAGAATAATCTAGTGACAATTCATCCACCTGTTCATGGTTCACCCTCTTCGTTCATGCCTGGAGACGTACGCTGATGTACATTTAGATGACGAAAGTTTCCAATGAAGGAGAAAATCTTTGTGATGTAGAAAAATAGATGAAAGTGATTATAGCTCGTTATCCAGAATGATTTTATTGTTAGTAGTTTCATTTAAATTTTTATTAAATCACACAGGTTATACATTAAATATTGACATTATTCTAAATATCACACATTATTGGTTTTTATGATTTCATTTAGAGTTATTAAATTTGTAGTCCTCGTTATACACCCTAATTATAATCTGTTATCGCAGTACAGTTATTAGTACGTAAAATTTTTGTCTAAAGTTTGCATCCGATCATTAATTGGTGAAAGCAGGGTGTAGTAAGTGATAGCGTTGGAAGAAGCAAAGAGTAATAAGTAAAGGAAAATATACAGCCACTCACGGTAACATATTGGGGTTGCTTGAAGTTTCCGTTTTAATATTCCAGATCACACGTGCTATGTTGAAGACGTCTTTGGTTTAGCGGCATCGATTGTTTTCGATTTCTTCCTTAGGACAATTCTGTAAAAGTTTCATAAGTAAGAGATCTCTTAAGAGTTATCATCGTGGCAAAGCCATTAGAAATTATGCATTTTGAATTTCTGTATTTTTTCACTGGTTAAACATGAAATGAAATGAACAGCATGTCGATTGAACCACGAAAATTTTACCCGCTGTTTTTCATATTCTCAGGGTTACACCAGCAACAGTGTGAACCATTTTTTACTTGAATGTCAGACTGGCATAATTAAATAGCAAATGGTGATCGATTTTCATAAACATCATACGTATTCACAGTAATCAGGCAGCGTACTCTATTTGAAAGGCCAGTTGATTAAGCATTACATTCAAGTTTAATTTCAATTCAAATTTGCAGTGAAAGTTACTCTCATACGAATACTAGCATCTTAAAATTGATGTTGATTTTATATTATTTCAATTATATGAACTTCAAATCGGCCATTTCTAAAAGCGTGGAAAGTAAGATGAAATGTTTGTACTAAGCATTTTGAATTAACTTCACGACTGCGCCAACTTGTTTTCTAAATAAGACTGAGGCGACATTTCGGCTAAATAACTTTTCTTATCTTTTTAGCAAGTTATTATATGTATACCATATTAGGATACGTATACCATATTACGATACGTATACCATTTAAGGATACGTATACGATTTAAGGATACGTATACCATTTAAGGATATGTAAACTATATTAGGATTTGTATACCATATTTGGACCCGTACACCATATTAGAAATCGTATCCCATATTTGTAAATCACATTAGGCTACAAATTTTATGGGAAGTAAAACAAGTCTTGGCGAGCTTGGTTTTGACTTTAATTGTTATCTGGCTGCAGGTGCGCCTTAACTGATGCTCACACACGCATGAACTCAGTCTGGCTGAGTGCGAGTTTGGATCAATCGTGAAAAAAGTCCTAGAGATATAAAAGCACTGTCGCAAACAAAGCTACCTAAATGTAAAACTTGTTATTTAATAATTATGAAAAAATTTACCGCAAATCAGACTTAAATAGTTTCGTCTCACATGAAACGTAAACACGAAACGAGAAAAATTGTTAATATTGGACGTTATTGCACAGAGTGATGAGAAGATTTATATTGATTTCAGTATATTTTGGTTAATATTTAGTCAGTATTGAAATGACCGAATAGCTACGAGATTTGAAAATCTCGTCAGGAATCTGATGTTACGCAATTTAGCAACCGCGGGCTCCTGAGGGGATAAAACTTTTGTATCAATACGAATTAGGGCTCCCAGAGGGAAAATGTGAGGTTCTGAGCTGAAGATAAGGAAGACCTTCCTTGTGGTGAAGTAGAATAAGATTTTTGTTTCGTCACGAACCATCTTGTTTTGGTTTACAGTAGTTTTTCAGCCTATCAGGGTTTCTTTTTCAACATATATCTTTTTTCCTAACCTTTCTTCTCAACTTGCTGTTTCTATCCGCAGGGGATTTTGGGTATGAACGCACCTTGTACATAGATTCCGGGTTGCCCTAACTCCATACCAAGTGGCTCTTTCATCATTCCTATCTTTGTAACACCATTGTTATGGTCAAGGAGGCTTAAACTAACTTCTCTAACCTGCTCTAGATGCTGTGGGCCATTTGAGGAAAATTTGACTCGAACTTGAGAATCCGGTCCAACATTTTTCCATATTCCCGTTAAAACAATGATCACTTTTTGTTTATTTACTGATAATGTAAATAAACAATGTTGCTTTCAAAACTACGTTTGCTGGAAAAATAGGCTCTTTGAAAGAGTTGAGTAATGCATTAATATCTCCCATAATAGAACACCTAAAATATTTTGGAAGATGTGACGTGTTACAAAAAGCATAAATTACGAAGTATTTTAAAACGAACTCATCTTGATATTGTTACACGCGAAAATTGCTATCCGTTCTATTTATGTTATCATTTCAGCATTTCCTTCATAAATCCATTACTCCTCACCTTGTAGATCCTTATTTATTTATCCAGTGAATTGTAAAAAAGGTTTAATATAACAGGAGCTAAATAATTTAGAAAGAGTTAATTATCAGGCTATGGTGAACTATTTTTAGCACCTGAAATCCATCAAAAAAGTATTATTTGCTCTCTGAACCTTCAAAACTTTACCCGACCAACTCACGCTATTAGGTACAGGATTTTTCAGATAAATCCGTACAATATCCTTTCATATCTTTTCCTCATAGCTTAAAAAAGTACTATTCTTGTAGATCTTGGCAGTTTATTAAGCAAAATAGGGGAACAGAATGTTTGTTTGACATGAACACCTTCATCCATGATATGACCTCTTCTAAACGCTTTCGAAAGCTGAGCACTTTTGAGAGCAGCGGCTGACGACTGAGCAATGATTCCACGACTTTTTCATGCCCTGCTTTAAAGCAGGGACACTAATGTGGGACTTCACAGAAGCTTTTGTCTCGATTTGCGACAAAAAAAAGTAATCCAACGTGTTCAGGTCAGGTGAGTTGGGAGGCCAAAAGTCACTCCCGGAATCACACCCCGGACCTCTTGAACATGTCAACGGATTTGCTATCTTTTTGGATAAGCGAGTCCTGTTGGAACATTATATTTTTGCTTGAAGCCTTGGTCATTCCCCATATAATGATTTCTGTTTGTTATATGTTGTGAGAGGATTTGACATTCTATTTTTCACCATCCATGAAAAACTGGGTGAAGCCGTCACCCTCACTCGAAATCACGATGGCATGACGCAGGCTAGTTTCTTTGTGGTTATCTTGGGTTGAAATTCAGTGATTGAAGATGTAATTCTGCGATCCTGACGTCTGTGTCAAGCCTTAGTTATTGTGAAAATCACATCAGCAAAGAATTTGATAGTTGACTCGTTGAACCAGATGAAAACTTTCTTGAACCTCTCCAAACGAACTTCTTTCTTCTCATTAGTTATGAGATGCTCCTCACCATGTGCATATGAGGCTAGGCCAAGGTCTTTGCACACTCTATGAATTATCGTAATGATTCAAGTCTCTTCTTTGCCTATGTCGATAATCACTCGGTCGGAGTGGTCTATATCCTGCTTTTGAGGCCGTCGAGAACCCGAGGTTCGTAAATTTTATCTTTTCTTGGTATGTGGGTGGCTCTGTAATTATGAACGTATTCATCAAAAATCACTCGCAGATGGTAACCTGTTTTCCTAGGATACTGAAAGGATTTTGCAATAAAGGCTGGGCATCGGCCTGTACGAGGTAGTCTACAGATAGCTGAATGCTTCGACTGCTCCATTACGTAAGTTTTATACAACGGACTTCAAATATGAATTGCCGGCTTCATAGACAACTAAGAACAACTGATGCACATCAGAGTTGTCACTTTTTACTATGTTTCGATTTACCACCATTTTAAATAAGTAGGGACTTACCTGAGACACTCCGTGTAATTTGAGTAATGGAAAGAGCTCTACCAGCTCTGGAACGCATTCCATTTCAACTCAAACATAACCACTTCATAAAAATCACCTTGTGAAATTAATAATTCTTCTCACCTCTCTTTGGACCAGTTAGTTTCCATAAAGAGTTAAAGGAAGCTTCTTTTGATTTTAGCGACACTCGAACACTACATGCGATTGTAATTTTCGATGCTTGAGGGCACGACTCAAACGAATAATTTAGCAATAATTTTAGCATCAGTAATATTTTAATGGCATTTGCGGAAGTCCATTTCAGTCTCTCCATCTCCATTACTGTTTGTAAATTGCATTAAAAACTTTCCATGTTAAAATTTTATGAATGAAAGTATAATGCATTTTTGATGCGCAGAACTACTGAATGAATGTGAGTGAGCAATTGCAAATAAAAATTCAAATGGATGTTATCTTATGACTCATTGTATTACGAGGTTATGAACCAAAGTGTATTCAATGTAAAAGTAGAATGAGGCTTTTTTCATCCATTCAATGTGACGGGATGTATAAACTTATTAGGCATGAATGGGCTTCATCAATATGAAGAATTTTAAGCCAATGATAAATAAGGTAAGAAGCATAACCACTTCTAAGAGATTCATGAAACGCTGTCGGGGACCAGTGAGATCGAAAAGTCAGTTTTTACACATCGTTCTTAATCCTGTTCTGCTCAATTATATTAAATGAAAATAAAATAGTACGAATAATCACTTCTAGGAGAATGAAAAATTCTCTTGGAAGTGATTATCATTGGTATTTTTTTAGATTTTACAAGTTCCCAAACATCAACATGCATCAAAGCTTAAAGTATGTCTGGGAAGTCTCAAAACTCGTAATTATTGTTGTGTATCAATCAAGTGGAGGCAATTCTGTCAAGGAATTTTCCGAGTTAACATCAAATTATCAAGATTAACTGCATTCTTAATACT
>JACJUY010016093.1:0-14310 GCA_014220935.1 Platorchestia sp. MABIK | reverse complement strand
TCCTTATGACCGTTCCGCATTTTAGTGTACTCCTATAAACTTTCATCTGTTTTAACTCACGTGTACGGTGCTGGCAAGTGAAATTTTGATTTTTAGATTCGTCCGTTTTTATGTCATGTTTTTGTTTTATTTAGGCACCAATTTTGAATACTTGAAGAAAAATGTTGTTAATTTTTCATATTTTTATTCAACGCGTGTGTTTTTGTTGTTACAGAGTATGACTGATGATGAGCTGAGGCTTAAAACGTTTCATAAAAATGATTTTAAAGTTCTTCTTTGCAATTACCTTCTTAATTAAACTGCTTAGCCGAAATGATATTCCTAATATTCCCTTTATATATCATTACTCGTTCAAGCCGTATACAAATTTTTCGACCATATATAGAAAACCTGAAATCGAGGTTTTAAATTAACTTTCAGCTGATAAAGACATTATTATTTCTCGGTCAGATAAAGAAAGAGGTGTCGTACTTGTAGATAGAGAAAGGTATTTACTCAGTATGCGTAGCTTCATTTCCGAAGGACAAAATTCTAAGTTATCACCGAACCAATTTTGAAATTATTTATCATTCATGTTGAAGATAAGGTTAATAAATTCCTGCGAAAACTGCAATATTCTCATCAAATTTCAGATGAATAATTGTAAAAATGCTTTCTTGTTTAGGGATCTTGTCCTAGGATCTTATTTGAATTGTAAGATATTATAAGCCTAACTTCAATTTGAATTTCCTTTTCCATCCAATCTTAGCCGCCTACCAGACTCCTAGTTTTAATATTGCAAAGTTCTTAGTCTCAATTTTAGCTCCATTTACGTATAATGCTTATATATACTGTCCGAAATTCGAAATCCTATGTTGACGAAGTAACATCTACGAAAACGCCGATGAGTTATTTCTGGTTTCTTTTCATGAATAAAGTCTTTCTACCAACATACTGCTACATGACACTATTGACATTTGCTAGATTATTTATTTTCTAGTGATGATTTCGTCATTGGCCAAACCAAATCGTTGTTCAGATCACCACATACACTTTCCGTACTAAATTCGTTTTTGATGTTTGACCATAAATATTATCAGCAAATTCAAGGGCTGGGAATGGGTCTTCCATTAGGACCAACGTTCGCAAATATTCGCTACGAACCAAAGAAAAACGCATTTTAAATCCTGATTTATTTTCTTTAAAACATTTTGATTTTTTCGGGGAAAACCCTTGATAATAATGAGCTGCTATCAACAAGCAGAAAGAATTTGATGAAGGATGTTGATTTCATATTTCAGTTTATAAAAATAAGAGAACGGAGAGGCCCTCGAATAAATTCTTCGAGGTCTCCAAGGATTTCAGATCGGGAATTAAAATGATACTTTCCTCATTAAATTCAGTTCAAGAGGTGGTATTTGAATCATTCATGAAAAAGGCCTCTATAATAATTAAGGCCTAGCTCAAACATAAATATGTAGTAGTTCGGTTAATCTAATTCATTTTCGAAGGCAATGAAGCGGATGTAAAAGGTTCACCTAAGTAATTTTTGATAAAACTGTGGACAATTTATAATTGTCCAAGTCGCTCATCGTTAGGAACGAAAGCCTAATGACTTGTACATGATAGAGAAAGGAATGACGCTTTAGATTATATTGTACTTGATTTTCGACAATCTTACTAAGGATCAGCAATTAGTAAAGAAATTGTTCTATAGTTTTTGCTGTAAATTTTGTCGTTGCTCATATAGAAAAATTCTCTCTTTGAGTAATCTTTCCGTAATAGTTTTCCGTAATATTCAAGTAAAATTAAGAGGATACAGAAAAAAAGTAATTTAAATGATTTCATTAGAAAATCACGAATAAATAGATTTAATAGCACGAATAGATACTCGTGTTAAAATTGTATTAAAAGCTTGAGGGTAGGCGGCGCGAAGTTAGAGCACCTGGGGTGGCGGGCCGGCTTGACAGCTGACGTCTGAAAACGAAGAAACAGGGCTGAGCGAAGCTGTTGGAACAACGTACTAACCCGCCGACTCCCATGCACACGCTAAAGAGCCAGAAACCCCAAATCAATTAGAACCCCCAAATCAATTAGAACCCCCAAATCAATTAGAACCCCCAAATCAATTAGTTGTACATTTTACGCAGGTAGTCTCATACATGTCATACATACAAATTAATAATATTCTTAAAAATTTCGTAGTAAATCTTATCTATGGCAGAATAAATAATCGAAATACAATTGGCACACCTATAGATTATATTCACCTATTTAATCACGGAGTCCGTACCTTGATCTCAATACAGGAACAATGCTATTGCCTAGTTCGGGAAAAACCCACATCGTAAGCCGGATTTAGAAGTTNCTTCCTGGAGTGAAGAGCGTCGAATTTATAAGGGTTTTATGGGTTTAGACCTTCCATCACGGCTTACGAAAATGGGTTACATTTTACATTTAAAAAGGCTCTTTTAGACAGCTCATGAAGATCAAAATTACTCATTAAACTAGAAATGAATTCAGGAAAGGTTGTAAAGAAAATGAAATACCTAGAACGTCGGCAAGAAAGTTTTAACTAGAGGAGCTACTTATTCGTGAACTTTAACTGTAAACGTATTTTTTCGTTTGATTTTAATAGAGTTAGAAAGCTCGGAAGCGTTTTCTGAAGCAAGGTAAACAGAATAGCTTGAGTGCAAGTCTGCAGGAGAGCAGAAGAGGCAAGCAAAATCGTATTTAGACTTTTTTAGTAACATTTTTTCTTTTAATTAACAAAACAGTTGTTTAATATATCTGTGATGAATTTCTCACTCTCATAGGGTACAGTACCGTGTGCTTGGATTTTCAATGTGCTCTAAAGAAGTTTTGTCTGTCTGTAAACCAACTTTGTGGACAACATTTATTTTATCCATTGTTCTTGAAGTGCGTGAATATTTTTTACCGAAATGCTTCAATCATTATTTAGAAGGTCTAATTTTTCTGGCAAAATTATTTTAAGGTTTTCGGTACAGTTTAACCACAATTTTCCTCCACGGTGTAATATCAAGCGATCTTGTCGGCTTTTTGTATTGGAAATAGTTCTTCTGATAATCTGGGGCTTTTACATGTTCTTTGTCGTGACCCTACTGGTTGTGATTGGACACGATCTTCTGTTTGTAATTTAATAGATTTGTAGTCGGTAGAAATTTTACAATTACTCAGATTTAAATCCAATATTGATAAACAAGTGTACTATTGGATCGTATTTTAGATTCAAAGACCGTCTGCCTACTGAACGTGCTCTCGCATAATCTTTAAGTATTGTTGCCCGCTGTGCGGTCTAGCTATGTTGTTACACCCAGTGTAGTTTGGGAACAAGATTTTTCGAACACGTTGGTAGGCGCTCCAGAACAGGTTGAGTTTTAGCTAAGCCATCAATTTCAGCCATTAGGGATCACGCAATGCAATTTAATGTAATAGTAAGAAAATCTGAGAATATGTATATTTTCAGCATTTCAACAAAATTAAGCTTAAATAATCAGTTTTCAAGTGCGTTGAGGAGGGAAAAATTACCGACAAATTCCACTCCAATTTGGCACAAATTTTTCTCCCGTCATAGCACATTTTTCGAGGTAGCCCAATTTTAATCTAAAAAAGTTCAAAACCGCTCCATCCAACTGTTCAGTGTAACTTAGCGTGTCTGAGCTCGCTCAAGCCCGAAGTATGCACATACCATGCTTATTGTGTTATATTACGAGCAGACAAAGTTTAACTACAAGTGTTTCCTGGCACTTCTCTCAGGTTGGAATGTTTAAACAAGCTTACTTCAAATTTAAGTAGTTTTACTCCGAGTTTATCTGTCAAATTGTTTGCCTAAATTAGTCATAGTGTAATAATGGTGTAAGATTACTGTGAACATTACTTTACTTCTGTGATTCTTAGCTCCAGAGAAGACATTTTACATCTGTATCAAAATCGAAATTTGTACATAATAAATGAGCAATACATGTTCGTTCGTACTAGTGTCCCTGAAGAGCTTGGAATTCCTAGGAGACTCTCTAAGCAGCCTGTGACAGATTTGGATGCTTTAAAACATCTTAAAACATCAAACATCTAATTTGCTAATTACACCAGAAATAACTGAATGAGGAGAGAAACTTGCAACTTCACACACAATGGTTAAAATCCACACCAGCGTTCATTTTGAGAGGAATCTGATTAGTATACTAGTATCTATGGGAAATGACACTTCCAGGAGAAAGACGTGAGATCTCAAGCTGAAGCTTCGGTTTTCCTTTTTTCAAAAAAATAGTAGTTTTATTTTTATTTTCTCATCTCAGATGAATAAAACTATAGTATCTACGAAAACAAGCGCTCCCAGAGGAAGATGTTAGATCCCGAAGCAAAAGTTAAGTAGTCCGTTGTTTTGTTGACGATCATCTCTTTTCGGTTTACTGACATCTTGTTTTTCAGCCTCTATATTTCGAACCAGAAGGTTCCTTCATTCTTCTTCTCTTTGGAACATATATTTTTGGGGGGTTAAGGAGGCTTAAACGAACTTATCTGATCTAATCTTTGTATGGTTACGGACCGTCTTCTTTCTGATTCACTGATATCTTTGAATCAGAACACATTTCTCGCTTCTTCAACTTGAATCCGGTTTTATGAACATCTTTAAATCTTGAGGTTTCTGAGAGCAAGGAATCCTGTAGAATCCTGTGTTAGACTACATTTGCGCATAGGTCCCACATTCTTCATTCCAAACCAAGTAGTGTCTTGTTCTTTTCTCATGGGATTACTTTTTATGCGTTTTGAGAGGCTCAAACTCACATAATCTAACCAGTCACATCAGCGTCGATAAACATCAGAATAGATCACCAATGGAATGTTTGACGTTTACCATCAAGGTCATTCTCTAGGCCAAAATTAGCAAATGATTTTGAAGAAGTAAAGCGAAAATACAAAAAAATACAGTGAGAAGATCTGAAGAAATAGTCATTGTCCCATTTATTCGTCCAGTTTTCTCGCGTCACTAATTATTTACCGAAGTTATTCAGGTGAAAAAGTTTTTTATACAATTTTTTTTAAACAGCCACCTAAAATCATCTTTTTAGAAAAATTTTGGCACAAATTGTGTATCAGAGTAAGCTCGTTCAAGAGCTCCATCACCCGTGTGCTGGACAAGCGTGTTGGATAATCATGATAACATTGTTATCAAGGATGCATTAACCATCGCATTTTGAATCTTTCTTTCTCTACTTTACTAATCCGTTTAGAAAAATGCAACGGGCTAATAAAATAAAAACATAACTGCTAAATAGACAGTAATGTCTCCTGTATTTGGTCTGTTAAATCTTAACTCATTTTAATATACAAACCCGTTATAAGCGATGTTCAACATGTTTACCTACTGCAAATATTTCAAGTTCATTTGAGTAGAATATTTAAAAATTTTCACCTGTCGATTGTCCTTAACTCTGATTATGGAAACTATTTGTTATGTATGGAGATTTAGATAGAACCATTTTTAGTCGCCACGTTCAGATTCAAGACTGTTTTTTTATTTTATGGTCGGCAAAGAGAATTTCGCTCATATTATAGTTTTAAGAGTAGTTTCAGCTGCTTTTCAGTAATTAGATTTTAAAGCATTTGCTTTGCTATTTAATATGAGTGATGGTTTTGGATTCGATTCTCTTTGTCTAGGTGAATGGTCGAAGTGTCAGTTGGACGAATTAATTTTGTCAAACTCGGCTACTATTCTGTTTAACCTCTGGTCATAATTTTAGTGAAGTGATTATCTAAATTTGTTGTCGAAGAGTCAAAAATTCTTTTTGAAAAGTTTGAAAAATCTGCAGCTCTAGATTAGTTACTTAACTAACTTTCTAATATTTTGTAGAATGATATTAGGTGTTCAAAAAATAGAATGAAATCATCTATTTGCTTTTGTTCTTATTTCATTTGTGGTGGATGATGAGGTCAATCCATTATGCATACAGTGTGCCTATTTTTTTAGACTGAGAGCAGGGTGCTGTCACAACTTCTAGGCTATACTCGTGTGTATTTGAGCTACTTTTCCGAGCACCCTTGATTCAGGGAGTAACTTCGTGGGTTACTCCTTGGGCAACTTTTCAGGATGACCTTGCACCCTGGATATTTGTCAATTCAATCAGCACTAGTGATAGCATGTAACACAAACATATGCTGATTGGTCTATGCCCTTCAGTTCTTCCAAGACTTGTGTAGGTATTTTTCTGCTGGAGTTTGGAGAGACTAACGCGTAATCTTCCTCAATTTCCTTTGCTTAATCTGTGTACAAAATTTGAAAATGAGGACAGGTTTTACAGCGAAATATTAAATATACCTCCGAACTTCTCAGGTGTACCTCCGAACTCGTATCTAAAATCTGAGTGTGAGGACTTGTCTTACTTTGAAATTTTTAATAGCTTTTCATACGCTCTTCTGCATCTGTATTTGACATGCGAGGTCTGGCAGAATCCTGAGAATTTAAAAGATGAGAAAATGATTGATAAGGGCATAGTGGTTCTGGACTCTTGCGACCAGGTCGGCGAAGAGGCTTTGACTTTGGTTACGGAAGAGGGCTTGATGATCAATGCAAAATGCCTCTTGGCTACGATATAGAGATCATGTAGAGTATGGTGAATAAGTACATCTTCAAACTTCAAAGTAGAATTCAAAATTCATAGTTAAAAGCGTGTAGATCTCTGAGAGTTATGATGCTGCAGCCCGCGCACTAAAGATGAAAAGCCTTGAGCTACATTACACGTGCCACACTATGATGCTATCTCGATACCCAAATACCAAATAATTTTAACTTTAGAAATGGAGGGAAGAGATTTGAAGATATCTTGAATGACACTTGTTGGAGACCCAGAAGGCTTAAAAAAAACAAAACAAACATCGGCATCTTAGGATGCTTTATTTCCAATCAAGCCTGATACATATGATCATGAGCATTGGTTTTTCAAATGTCTTATAACTAACACTAAATATAGGACACCATGACGGTTCCCCCGTAAAGCCGGTACCCATTTCCGACACCTGGGTTGAGTGGGGTATTGTGCTTGAGCTTTCCCTTATACCCAACGGGGAAAATCGCCGCGCCAGCGCCGGGATACGAATCCTCGACTCCTACGTGCAAGGGCGATGCCTTTAACCACTGTGCCAAGGCGAGCACTATTTAGCTTACTAGAGAGCGAACGCAGATCAAGCCTGTTTTTGACATGCTGGTGTTGTAGAAAACTTGGTTCAGAGGGGATGCTTTATACATAGAATATTCGCATTATAGCGTAGATGAGTTCCTACAAAATTAGTGACCAATAATTTCAAGCTCGAATGACGGAGTTCCTTTTTTAAAGGGGTCACTCCAAGATTTCAAATTTTTTCATCCGATTCGTTTGAAATTTGGCCAGTACATGTATTTGTTCAAAGTAAACGCTTATTACTCATGTAAAGTTTTTGATTTAGGCCTTGTTATTTTAAAAATAAGAAAAATTAGTTTTTTGGTACATTTTCATGGATATTTCAAAAGAAGAGAAGTCATTGAGTTTTTATGCTAGAACAAAACCAAAGACAGTTTTAGTATCCTTGAAGCATTGCAAAAAAAGCATGATTTTAAATTATCCATTTGAAATTCTTGTTTTTTTTTATATGCGATATTTTGATCACTAACTAGCATATACACTAATTTTGGGTTTTGAGCTTCAAAAAAAAAAATCATTCGTGCAATTGGGAAAAACAGAATCAGACTTTTGTTATAAATGTTCCAAGGATTCAAAAACTGTCTTCGTATTTTCCTAGCATGAAAACTCACTGACTTCTATTCTTTTGAAGGTTGAAAATAAGTATCGTTATAAATAAGGCGTAAGTAAATTTTTATCTGAACTAAAATATAATGAACAACAATTTCATGTAATTGAATGTTGTTTTCATTTTTTTTCGATAATCTCCATGCAAAATTTCATATTTACATTGTGAAATATAATTTACAAAACAAAAATTCAAAAATTAAAATTTACTAATATATAAAAATGTTAAACTATTTTATTCGTAGTCTGATTCTTATCAAATTTGACTATTATACGTAATTTCTAAAAATAAACACAATTTCCAATATTCATTTTTTCGATTCAGACCTTAGTTTTTTGGAAAAATTGGACCAGTTGGTTTTTTAGTTCATTTTTATTGAAATATCAAAAAAATTTAACTCATTGAGTTTTTATGCTGGATCAAAACCAAAAACAGTTTTAGAATTCTTGAAGCATTGTTAACAAAGTTTCGGAAGCAAATTTTATATTTTTCGTTTTGTTTTCTTTACAAATGGGGTCGAAAATTCAGGATTTTTGGTCCCCTTATACCCCCTGTGGAGGGATCTAGTGTCCCTAGCGCCATAAAATTTTAGGACCGAATAGTCACCACCTAAGGATTCTTTTTCAACAGAAACAGAAAAAATGCTCATCGGACCGACAGGGGCCAGGGGCCTGGGTTGACCCCTTAAAGAGTCGAAGTGATTACACAGTCTTGTTGTATCACTTCTTCCGTAGTGCAAAAAAAATCAAAAGTAGACACGGGTTTTGATGAATCAAAACAAAAATAAAATATGACGGAAAGCCATGGACAAAGTTGTTCTTATTTGCATCATCATACAACACCAGATAGCAACATTAATGAAATGCGCAGTATACGTGTACTGCATTATGCAAAATGCTCCAAACTCTCGCAAACGCTGTGATGACAGCATGTTTAGGCAAAATCATTTTAACATTAGACCATTTCCAGCCCCCGCCCTCCGGCTATTTCAAGAGCTTGTCTTTTTTTTGGAAAAACGACACAAAAAAGCAACCACCATGTATGAAGCTCGAAATCCCATCATAGCAAAACACTTACGTGGACAAAAATAAAACTTATCAGAACAACCCACATTACATGACTTGAACTCGCTGGTGCCCAAATCTCGATTCCAATTCTAACTGACCTCTCTCAATTTGCCTCCCTCTACATGCCAGCGGATGCTACCTATACTGATGGAAAATAATTGATATTGTTATCAACATATCCCAATCGAAATTTTTCGTATCCATATCAATAAACGTTGAAAATGTTAAAGAAAAATTTTTTGTACGAAATTTAGGTAATCATATTGCCTCTTAGGGTGATACAACTATTGTATCTATGGGGATTAGCACTCACAGGGTCCTCTCAGGGGTGAGGGTATGAGCAGAGAGTTAGATTGACCTTCCTCCAGCCAAAATTACGGGCTTTTTATTTTGTAAAGAACCATTTATTTGGGGTTCACTGCTGTAGTGTCATTCTGCACCTCTGACTTCCATTTTTTATCTTGTTTCCTAACGTTCCTTCTCAAATTACTTTTTCTATGCGGACGGAATCCTGAGCAAGAACACACTTTGTGCATAGATTCCGTGTTCCCTTCATTCCGTACTAAATGTTCCCATATCCTGACTCTCTTTGAACATCTTTGTTGTGGTAAGGGAGGATGAAACGATAACAAAAAATCAGTCAACAGTAGTGTTAACGAAAGAATTCCGGACGCATGACACACAATGGTGAAATATTATTTGAATGTACACNACAGTCTTGTTGTATCGCTTCTTCCGTAGTGCAAAAAAAATTCAAAAGTAGACACGGGTTATGATGAATCAAAACAAAAAATAAATATGACGGAAAACCATGGACAAAGTTGTTCTTATTTGCATCATCATACAACACCAGATAGCAACATTAATGATATGCGCAGTATACTTGTACTGCATTATGCAAAATGCTCCAAACTCTCGCAAACGCTGTGATGACAGCATGTTTAGGCAAAATAATTCTAACATTAGACTATTTCCAGCCCCCGCCCTCCGGCTATTTCAAGAGCTTGTCTTTTTTTGGAAAAACGACACAAAAAAGCAACCACCATGTATGAAGCTCGAAATCCCATCATAGCAAAACACTTACGTGGACAAAAATAAAACTTATCAGAACAACCCACATTACATGACTTGAACTCGCTGATGCCCAAATCTCGATTCCAATTCTAACTGACCTCTCTCAATTTGCCTCCCTATACATGCCAGCGGATGCTAACTATATTGATGGAAAATAATTGATATTGTTATCAACATATCCCAATCGAAATTTTTCGTATCCATATCAATAAACGTTGGAAATGTTAAAGAAAAATTTATAAACGAAATTTAGGTAATCATATTTCCTCTTAGGGTGATACAACTATTGTATCTATGGGGATTAGCACTCACAGGGTCCTCTCAGTGGTGAGGGTATGAGCAGAGAGTTAGATTGACCTTCCTCCAGCTAAAATTACGGGCTTTTTATTTTGTAAAGAACCATTTATTTGGGGTTCACTGCTGTAGTGTCATTCTGCACCTCTGACTTCCATTTTTTATCTTGTTTCCTAACGTTCCTTCACAAATTACTTTTTCTATGCGGACGGAATCCTGAGCAGGAACACACTTTGTGCATAGATTCCGTGTTCCCTTCATTCCGTACTAAATGCTCCCATATCCTGACTCTCTTTGAACATCTTTGTTGTGGTAAGGGAGGATGAAACTATAACAAAAAATCAGTCAACAGTAGTGTTAACGAAAGAATTCCGGACGCATGACACACAATGGTGAAATATTATTTGAATGTACACGTATTCTGTAAATAAAAAATCCCTAATGTCCATGAAAGTATTCGCTTATTACTCGATTTGCAAGGTGTAAAATAATCTTCCACGTGAAAAAAACATAATCAGACGTCCGCATAATTCAGTTGACGTTGTTAACCTACGTAGCAAGCAGTGACTNCAACTCAGTCCATTCGAATAATGCAAAATTTACGAGAAATTAGATTTGGTCTGCGCTTAACATCTCTCGTGCACTCGTCGTCGTAGACGAAAAGTTCAAAGTTTGATATTGATGTTCTTTACATTTCAGTTAAACTTAATTGTCCGAAATAAACTTTTAGGCAAACACTTCACATAAGATAGCGTTTTTTCGAGGATCTACTTGAGCAATAAACTGTTACGCACATAAATTTTAAGCATTGAATATGATTACTATTAGCATAAGGTATGCAGAATACTTGAGTGTACACTTTTGTTGTACAATGAAATGCCATCGACATTAGTGTTAATGTTCATTACTTTTACTCACTTAACAGATTTTGTTAATTAATTTTACTATTTTTTTTGGTCCTGAGAGAAATTAGCAAATACACCGTCATCGATTTCTCGAATCTTACATGGAGATGAGCATCTTTTTCAACTTTTTATGTGTTTGAAACGAAAGGGAATATCTCTTTCATCAAAGTGTAATCTTGAGAGTGAATCATTGTCAATATTGGTGCCTCGCCGAGGCTAATAAAATTATTCAGAACAAATTGCTTCATGACGTGTTGCACTGCAATTTGCAAGCTAGTTTTACATCTTTCATTTGTTCCCAAGAAGACTTCTAGTAACTCACTGTTATCTACGCGAAATGCAGAATCATCATAGTTGGGGGATTTTATCGATGCAGTTCAAGATTATATTAGATTATGAGATAGTTTCAGCCTCCCTAACCACAACAAAGGCGTTCCATTTAAAGGAACGCAGAATCTATACACAAGGAGTGTCCCCACACAAAATCCTCTGCGCACAGAAACAGTAAGTTGAGAAGGAAGGTTTTGAACTGAGACAAAAAATTGAGGAAGAATGTTAACGATGCTAGAAAACAAGAGAGTAGTGAACCGAAAACAACTGTTCTTGACAAACTTGGATAAACCTGTTCCACGTCATTAAAAAGAAATCCTACTCACGTCTAAACACAGGACCTCACATTTTACTCCCTGAGAATGTTAAGTCTCATAAGTGTAATTATTGAATCGCCCAGAGAGTTGATAGAGTTCAATTGCTTCTAAAAATAATACGATGAGGCAAATTGTGGGTGAGGATAAATTGCTCCAATCATGCCTAGTCTGAGAATACTTTGAAGTTCTCCGAACTTTTGCGGGTTTCTCATCGTGCATCTTTTGAGTGTTCTCTTATTTTTTGTTCTCTTAACACTCTGTTCCCTTCTGTCTCACGGATATTTTCTGAATTATTATGATTTACTTTGAAGAGTTTCCATTTGAAATCCATATTTTCATTTGGGCAATAACAAAAGAGTCATTTGATTTTTCAATTTCCAGTGAAATTAAACATGTAAGTTAAGCAATTAGAGGGCAAATTTGCAGAGTGGTCTAACCCACAAATCAGTGATCAAAACTAGCAGAGCGGAATAAGTAATAATTTCAACTCACAGCGGCGTAGATGTTTTTCAGGCAAAGTGGCCTAGTTCCTAATTAGTTCCTGATAAGTAACTTGGCTAGGAAAAGCCAGTTTAACAACCCTGCGATGAACACCACGCCTCTAACTTGAGTTTCTTAAAATTCTGTGTTTTGTGGGTTAGGCCACTGTGCAAATTTTAATTCCAATTATTGCTCTCAAATTGGTCTGCGGAAGTGTAAATGGGTTAGCATTTTTACAAAAAATGCGAACAGTTTAATGCCTTGATGAGATGACTATGCATACTTACTTGAGTCATCTTATTATTAAAATGATGTTTATTTCCTGACTCATACGTAATTTTCACTTCATCAGGAAAATAATGGGCACAAAACTTCGAGCAGATTCGGCAAGCAACCTTAGGAAAAGGAATTTACTTATTTGTTGCCTTCAGGGGATGACGATAAGTGAAATAGTCTTATATGATGATGACAAGCAAAATGAAAAGAAAATTAGAGCAGCAGATAAAAATCTTTTCTAATAATGAAAAATACCATTAGGAAAAGAATCAAAGTGAAGTACATTAAACTGAAAATCAACAATTTTCACCTACCACATAATAAAAATGTTTTGCTACTTGCCCAACGAACTTATTTATGCAAAGGATAAATTGTACAAAACTGAAATATTTCAACGGTTTACGCAATGAGTTATTTAATTTTTGCTTCTAGTTGAACTTGTAACACATTCTACAACGTAAAACCGCTTGTATCACCGTTCACACTTCTACACGGCGACTTGGAAAATGAAACTCCAAAACATCTTTAGTTCAAGTGATCCAGAAGGGTTCAATATTACTGCATGCTAGAACACTTTGAAGCAAGTGGCAAACAAATAAAATAAATAGCTGGGTTCATGATTATGAGAGCATAGGTAGTCCATAAAACACCATTTAAAGAGCAGATTGCATGACATGATTCAGAGACAATTTTTATTGTTTACTACTGAAATACAAATAAACTGCAACTGTATTGCATATTCTTAAATCAAATATCTACTATTGAGAAGAATTTTCTAGCATGACAGTTTTTTGTTTCACGAAGTACTTCCAACAATTTATATATAAATTGTGGCTTTTAATGAAGTTTTTTTCAAAAATATTAGGTCACCCAACCTTGATAGCAATCAATGTGCGCCTAATATCGACTTATATCATTTTCGAACATCAGGCTGTGAATTATTTGAACAGGAAAGTTAAAACAGGTTCAATTATGGTGTTAATAGGTCCAATTAATTATGCAGTGATGAAACATTCAACGTTTCAAAATTTACTACTAATTCAAGAATCGGCTCTTATTCAGCTGTTCTTCATAGCTAAGCTGAAGATAAATCAACTTCAACAACTAAAAAATTGCCACAAAAATTGAATACCCTGTTAATCATTTTACAGTTCAAATAAGTATTTTGCTTACATTTACCTAACAGAATTCGAGCCCTTAAAGAAATTTTCTTCACATTCACTTAGAAGTATACATGATATTTGAGCCACTAACATCAATTATTGACAGTTCACTACTGACTCTCTTGGAACACAAAATTTGAAAACAATTTATTTCAATGAATACCTTAAGATAGAGACTGTAAATTTTTTTCTGATTATTTCTGTTAAGTTTTTCTGATTATTTTCGAGCACTGAGTACTCAACTCCCAGTAGGGTAGGTAAATGTTTATTTGTTTGAAAAAATTTAAATAGTCGATGTTGGCGTATCTTTTGAAATGGTTATCGAACATTGTTTGATACCCATTTCAATGGGTGAATTATTTACGTCAAAATAAAATTTTAACAGTTCCTCACATTCCATTGAATCATTATCGTACTACACTTTTACTATTAGGATTTTGTGTCAATTGAATGCAATGGAAGAAATTTTCCTCAAGCTGTTGTTGTAACCTGCAGATTATATATCGATTAAATGAGTTTTAATATCTCTTATCGTCATAACCTTGAAACACTGTAATCGATAGCCATTTACTATTAAGAACTTAAACAAATTACTTTAGGCTTTTTATTAAAATTCTGACAG
>JACJUY010016089.1:9093-23418 GCA_014220935.1 Platorchestia sp. MABIK | reverse complement strand
AGTCTGGAGGCAGCTTTTCTCAGGTCTTGTGGAGGTCCGCGGCTTGCCGCTGGGATCACCACAGTACGTTCCATAAGTTATGCGACCAAATTCATAAAATATGATTTAATAAACATATTCGTACAGTTACCAATAAATCTTCAAGAAAGCACACTCCTGCGTTAATACATTTCTGGAGGAGGTGTTTCAAGGCCTGGAAGGCATTCTGGAAGACCTTCTCCGGGATGGCCTTTAGAGCGGATGTAACATGAGCCTGGATGTTTTCAATCATGTCCCAATGTTTCCCTTTCAGGACTCCTTTTAAGCGGGGAAACAAAAAAAAGTCTGAGGGAGCTAGGTCAGGACTGTAGGGAGGCTGCGGAACCAATGGGGGGTGGGTCCTGGACAAGAAATTGCTAACAACGAAGGCGCTGAGGCTCGGCGCGTTGGCGTGATGAAGTTTCCACACATCCTTGATGTCACTTCGACAGCGCGCAACCCTCCTTTTCAGCCTTTTGAGCACTTGGAGTTGTTTTCGTCATCTGTAGAGTTTCTGATATCAACTGAAGGCTCAACCGTCGGTCAGATTTCAAACAGTCACGCACGCGCGTCACATTTTCGTCGATTCGAGAAGTTGATGGGCGTCTACTTCGGGGTTCGTCGGCGAAATCCTCTCGGCCCTTCTTGAACGACTTGTACCAGCGAAGAACTTGTGATTTGGACAAGCTATCACTCCTAAAGGCCCGCTGAATTAATGGAAGCGTTTCGTTTGCGGACTTTCCAAGTTTAACGCAAAATTTGATAGCGTAACGTTGTTCCAAAGAACGATTCATCGCGCCTTGTTTCGTTAAACTTAAAATGGGTTCATGAAAACACACGCCATAACTCTCCGACAGCTCGGGGCCGATTGAGATTGGGTTCGGGATGAAACTAACATCCCCCTCCACTTAGCCCAGCAAGTTAGAGGGCGCTGTGGTATACCCAGTCTAACTTTTTCGCCGGAGCATGCATGCTTATCGCCGCCCAAGCGATTTTATCGCCGAAGAGGCGGCTATTCTACTTATCGATTTTTATCGCCGTTCAATGTAAGCATTTTTTTACAACATTTTGCATAAAAATGCAAAAATTGCATGTGTTTTGCTACTCATGCGATTTTATCGCCGAAGTGGCGGCTATTCAACTTATCGATTCATATCGCCGCTAAATGCAAAAATTTTTATACAATATTTTGCATAAAAATGCAAAAAAAAAATTCAAACCACAAGTGAGACTGCGTTGCTTAAATTTTCACATTCATTTCACAATATTGCACATACTTGTATTGCTTTTGTAAACGACATTTAAAAACTACTTACAAGTTTTGCAACCTGTTAATAGTTTTCTCATGTCTATAAGAGTTCTGTTGTCCTTTTCAAAAAATAAGTGTCGGAAATACAGTCTGATCATTTTAACGTAAAACATATCGTAATTGAAAATGCTAAAATTGGGACATTGCTATTTTTCGCCTTTTCGAAAGGTGGAGTATTATACACTTGAAAATTCGAATTTTAACCTTGAGGTATAAGACATGAGTGACACTACATTACAAGTTTTTAATCTTCAAATCACGCGAAGTATTGAATCGTTCAATACAAGTAAACATACATAATACTCGATGCCTAGGAATTTACTTCATTATCTGAACATTAGTGAGGTGGTAGGTCGTCTAGTGATAACACGGGCCGATTCGATTATCTGAGAAAATTTGCATTTATCTAAAGCCATTCAACTATTCAAACTGTTTATGATCACTATTTTCAGATTGAAAAAAAATATATGCACATATAAATATAAATATATATAAATATTTGCCACTGGAATTCGAAAGTAGACGAGTAGTTTTTTTGCAGACTTTTACATTCAATAGTTATGTTTCTAATTACTGTTAAATACGCCGCTTCCAAATTGAGAAAGAGAGGAAAAATTAAAATAAGGAACACAAATGATGAAAGTCTGCCTAAATCATGAACGAGATAATTACAGAACTCATTGAAGTGCTACGTTTTTTAAATTAGGTAAAAAAAATCCAACTTGCGGTTTTCATTTCAGCTTTGTGCTTATGTATTAAACAATAGTCAAGTCTTAAAATAATAGTTCACAATGCTCCTTTACTCCTCAATATCTGTTTTACTGCGCAATTAGAATTTAATTTAAAATCAAGTAAACTTGTTTCAATCAGAAAGTTTTGAGGAATGTTGTCAGGTATTAATCAAATTTTTGAAGAGCATAACCATGACTCAGCGTTGTGGAAATTTCTACAAAACCGTACTTAGTAATATTGTGTGCGAGTAATGTTCGAAATTAAGTTCAAAAATTCATAAAAATACATTCTGTTAAGTAAATTTACTGTACCTATGATTCAAATATGAAACTACTGGAATTGCAAGTTATCTACTGATTATTCTGTTGGCGGCCCTGATTGAGTTGGTTTCGATATTTTCGGAGGTTGGTATTTGTGAAAATTGGCGCGAAGACGGGTTTTACTGAGCTCATGCGATTGCAGTTGTTACTTGGTATTATGTGGTTTGGTCTGTGGTTAAAAACGGTATATTGTGTGGTTGGGTAACATTTGAGCGTAAATAATATCAAAAGAAAGAGATGTTAATTTCAGTTGAATCGTTTAATTTGTATAGGGATGACAGGTGCATTGACCAAAAGACGAAGTGCTTCTGTAAGCAATTGTGTGATCTACAGCCTGCCATAAACTTTACGTTTAAAATCATGAGACGGTGGTGTACTAGTACGCAGGCTGAATGATGTACGGCATGTTTTGAATTCTATGTTCTATAAACGTCGTTCAGATAAATAGTACTTCCCCTGCATTTATTTGGAAAAATCAAGCAAAACTATAATTAAAGTTTTATGGTGTTATTTGTCAATTTATGTGGATGAATTATTCCAATTTTAAGAAATTTTTGATACACAGTAAACATACAGTGTTAAATATATGTTTCAAGCAACATTTCAAATAACTAAATTCACTCTTGTAATACAGAAACATGAATTGTGCTTTGTTTTGTGTGAAGTTACTTCTTTAGATTTAAAATTTTATTGCATAGAACAATTTGATACTTATCATTTACATATATTTGCTTTTTTTGTTGCCATTTTTTGTTTAGTGTGAGCTTCTCTGTCTGGGATATGAGTAGTATTGCGTTAGGTTAGGTTAACAATGAAGCCGATTGAGAAGAACATAATGGTAGAAATCCGTGAAATGGCAATTAATCAATTGGTTGTTTTTTTAATAGCTTTTATCACACATTTGGAACATAGCCCTCCTAAATTGTTTGTTTCGTGCCTTACTGTGTCACTTGCAGTTTGAAAATGGTACAACCCTATTAAAAAGTTTCTGTTTTGTTGGTAATTCTTTGTAAACTGTATCATACCAAAATCTTCTTTAAAATTTTTGGGACAAGTTTATCTAATAGCTCAAACTTGGGTGAATAAGGTTTTCAATTGCAGGGCAATAATTTTGCTACTTAACTGTTCCTATGTTGTGTTCAACAAATATTGTAAACAACAATTACTGAGGATCATATCAAAGAAATATTTTATATTTCAATAATTTGTTGATTGTCTTCATTTGTTGATTTTTTTGGTGCTTAATTTCACTGTTCAGCTTTGGCAATTTTTTTTGTACAGGATCACAATTTAACTTTTTCAGTCAAATAACGGGAAGTATTTTTTACAGAAGCTGCCACTTATTATATATAAAATGTTTTCCAATTGAATTATTGCCCCTTTTGTAAATATACATTTTTTGGAGAGAAATATGCACGTTAAGTATTTACATGGTTGAGCCATATTACTTAGTATGTGGAACCTTTTCAGTACTACACTGTACATGATGTGTGTAAAAAAATTCTTCTCACAGTGCAGGAGCTCATAGTTAAAACCCGCTGATTGTTATTGAAAGTTATAAAGTTACATTTTGCTCTCATTGTTTTATCATATTTGCACCATTTTGTTTAAAAGAAGTAGAAACTATCTTTTACTAAATTGGAAAGTCTTGACTGTGTCCAGTATGCTTCGAAAACCCTTCAGTGAATTGAAAATCAGACAAAAAAGAAGGCGAATTGAAGCTCTTCTTGATTCCGAAAAGCATGAAGTTGCACTTCCTGAATGTGTTGAGTGTTATGGGCACAATGCTGATAATGCTGCTGACGAGTGCCAAGAAAATCTTGAAATTAGTGATGCAAGCTCCATGGGTAGGATGTCAATAGCTTCATATGACCCAAATGTTACTTCTGATTCAAACAGCTCTGATGTATGCAAGTCAGATGATTCCAGAAAATCTGATACAAGCAAGTCTGACAGTTCAACTACTAAACCTGAACTAGAGTGCAATATTTCTTGTTCAACTCAGACTCAGAGGTGTGAAAATTTGCGCTCACTGAAGCTGAAAAGATGCCTTCAAGAATGGGCTAATGATGAAGAAAGTATTCCAAATGATTGCATTACTCGGCTCCTCCATAAACTTTCAAAGGATTTTCCAGAACTGCCTAAAACTAGTAAAGGACTGAAAGAACGTCAGAAATATGAAATAGTTAAAATGGATTCTGGGGAATATTCCATGCTTTTGAATTGGCAAAACTCTTTCACAAAAATTTTGAAAAATCTCAAAGTTCAAAATCCAAATTTGGAACGTGTTAACATGGCTGTAAATATTGATGGCATCCCAGTATATGCCAACTCCAGACTTTACTCAACTTATCCCATTCTTTCCAGAATTCAAGAATGCCCAAAGCAAATTGTGACAGTGGGGATTTTCACCACAAATTCCTCTAATAAACAATTGCCAGCCCCCAAAGTCTTCCTTAATATCTTCATTGAAGAACTTAAGCAATTTGCACAAAATGTAAAAAACAGCTTAAGTCTAGATTTGAACATAGGGCCATTTATCTGTGATGCACCCATGCGATCCTACCTGAAAAACATAGTGACCCACACAGCTTACAATAGTTGTGAGCGCTGTTCCCAAGCAGGTCAGTACCATGGAGGGCATGTAACGTTACTGGATACCAATGCTCCTCTTCGCTCTGATGTTTCATTCAATGAAAGAACAGATATCAGCCATCATAAAAAAGATTTGCTCTCGCCACTGCAGTCAGAATTGCATTTTCCAATGGTGTCAGGATTTGTGCTTGATTATATGCATATGTGTACAATTGGTGTCATGAAAAGAATATTGAAAAGGTTATTTTCCAGCAGTGCAAACCAAACCAAAAAAAGTCATTTAAGTGTGCACCAGAAAGCCTTATTTGAGGAGCAGCTAAATTCAATATCAAATTGCATCCCATCTGATTTTTCAAGGAAATTTGAAGGTGGCTTTAAAAATCTTTCAAGGTGGAAAGCGACTGAATTCAGAACATTTCTTGTGTATGCCGGCATAGTAATTTTCTCTCATGAATCAATTATATCAAAAGAAAAATTTCACAATTTCTTACTATTATCAGCTTCAATGAGATATCTCTTATCAGATAACATGCAGTGCAACATGAATGAAGTTACAAAAATGCTCAAACTCTTTGTAGAGCAAAGTGCTCAGTTGTATGGGGTGGATTTTGTTTCATACAATATACATAGTATCATACATCTTCCTCAAGACTATCTAAAGTATGGAAATCTAGAAACAATTTCATGTTTCCCTTATGAATCATATCTTGGAAGCCATATTAAAAGAAGCGTCAGATCCGGCTACAAGCCTCTGCACCAAATTTCAGAAAGAGTGTGTTGGCTGAATAGTAAGACATGTGATGAAACTTCTAGTGGAAATTTACCTAGACTTCTTAAAAAAATTGGTGTGGAAGATGATTTTAATCTCTATAAAAGCATCCGCGTCAATGATACAAAATTGAGTGCTGGAGCAGTACCAAGCCGTGATAATTGTGTGATGCTTCAATCTGGTGAAATCGGAATTATTAGGAAGATACTGCAAAGGAATTCTAAAATTCATTTTTCTTTTCAAGCATTTTCTACCAGCCAGAACTTTTTTCAGCAACCTGTCGAGTCAAATTCATTAGGAATTTATCGTGTGTCTGGGAGAAGAAATGAAAAAGTCGTGACCCTAGCAGAATTTTCAAAAAAAGTCATGGTGTTACCGCATACCCAGAAGAAAAATATGCATATTGCTATTTTGCTGCTTTAAATGTCAAATGTGCCACGTTCGGTGCATTCATTACATGAACTGTGAAAAAATAGCCTGATGAACATTCTTTATATTTGAAAATATAACATCTGTGTCAACCTGTGCCATGATTTATGTTGCAGATTAAACCAAGCACAGTGATGTCTTTGACTAAAAAGAAATTTTCTATGGTTACCTTTAGCGATGACTCAAATAGGGCGGTGCCATCAAGCTGGCTTATACAAAAGAAGAAAAAGATTCTTTGCTACTGGCCTTCAGAAGATTTGGAGTTAAAAATAAGAGACTGTGTAGCACCATCACCACATTGGAAAACTTATGTGGTCACAAATATTGTTGCAACTTCAAGTGAGTGTAAAGCTACTTTGTCACTAAAAATTATTTGGTAAATTATCTAGCTTTCCACTCCTCAGATGATGCCACTATTGTATTTATGGGAAGTAGTTCCCCTTGTGGCAGAATGTAAGGGCTAGAGCTGATGGATTGGTATCCCTTCTTTTTGTTGAAATATTTATTTTTTGTTTTGTTAAAGACCATATTTCTGTGTCACTGCTATCAGTTTTTTCAGCACTTACTAGTTTCTCCTTGAACTGTTATCTTGTCTGAACTTTCTTCCTGAAAAGCTGTTTGTATGTGGGGGGAATGCTGTGAGGGAATACACTGGTGCATAGATTCCCCGTGAACATGTCCGTGTGTCCATACCCGATTGCCCCTTCACTATGCCTCTCTTTGGAACACCTTTGTTGTGGGGTTATGTAGGCTTTAACTTGTATAGTAATAATGATATGAATCTAGTTCATGATTCCTTCATCATTATTAGTCGTTTAAATTATTATTTTAAAAGTCGTGCATTATTCATGATTTGCAGCAGTGTTTCAAATAAACTGTATATATATTTTTAAATTTTTTTTAGTGAAGAATTTTCCATCTCTATCATGAGTTAGGCACCCTGTAATTAGTAATAGCACTTTAATATGTACAGATGAGTAGTTTGCTTTAGATTTTTGTTTCCACGGACACTGTTTTCAAACGCAGCAACTGTTCTCAGATAAAGATATATTCTACATATAAGATTGGATCTAAAATAATGTTACTACATGCATACTAATTAGCATCAGCACCTTGGCCCATGAGGATAAAAGTTAATTTCCTTTCTCTACTCTGTCACTCTGTGCTCTTCATAAATTTGTGAAACAATACTTTATTAAACTTGACCAATATTTACTGTCTTTCTATTCATCTGTAAGCTTATGGCAAGGGGAGTTCTGCTGTTCATCTTTACTTAACTTTCTCATTTTTTCTTGTGTACAGCTGAATTTCTGTTTTACTATTGCTTTGTATTTTTCTCATACATTATGCTCTCACAACCTCCCAGATTCACAAGCCAGATGTGAGGAGAAAGGATACGTAGGAGCTTATCCTTCTTCAGCCACCGAAGATGATTCTGCGCGCAGCACCATCGACACACAGCTTCCCTGTTTTCAAGTTTCATCACTGGTGCAAAGTTGCAATCCTCCCAGTTCATCACGGTGAGATATCCTCTATCAAGCATGAAACCATTACTCTGACTTTCCTCATTCACATTTACATTGAACTCTATACTAACTTTCTAATTATCATAACCATCTTCAAACTTCATGACATCGGAAGGCTGCATTTGTATCATAACTACTTCTCTGGAGTGAAATTGAATAATTATGTATTCCACTTGTTAACCATAATCACTTTGGAATTCAGGGGAGTTAGATATATCATACTGTAGTTGATGAAGTTTTGTTATCTACAGGAATGAATGCACATTAACTGAAGTGATGGGCATGCTACACAAAGTGGCAAGTAATGTCAACGATCTACAAACTGGGCTGAAGCGCATCAGCAATCAACAAGAAGAATTAGCAGATATACTGTCCAAGAAATTTAAGAAGTTGGAGCATCGGTCGGTTGTCTTTGAACAAAAATTGGACGAGGTGAGGAAGCCCCAACCTGCGAGCAAGGAGCCCTTACCTGGACCAGCCAAGACAGTGGAAGAACTGGACGCTCTTGTGAAGCAACTTGAACTAGTGAGTTAAATAGAATGGTTTTTATTTCATACATAGATGATGCTGTTCCTAAGTCCATGAACTAATTCTTTATGCACAGGAAACCACTTTTTATATAAAGGTTAGATCTGAGCAGTACTAATGAATTTTTTTATGGCTTATTTTTTATTGTTTGTATGAGTTACAGTGTGGAAGTATCCATTTCTTGAAATGAATGAAATGTTGTACTTATCATAAGAAATATCTAAGATAAATTGTTCATGAAAGTTTTTCCTAAATTATTACCTTCAAGGAACAGTTTCTTATGTAAGGGCAAACAGAGGCATTTCACATGAATGCCCATAACCTTGCAACAATATTAAGCTTCAATAAGAAATGGATCAATATTGAATTAAATTAATACATCAATGATGCATTCCGGTAGTCATTTTCTTAATTTGTCTTTGGTCACGAGACTATTGTGCAAGTCAGGGTAAGTGTGAACATGAAGCTGTGCTAAAACCAGAGTAAAATATGAATCTAACGAAAAATATGTTTTTTTTTGCAGCCAGTAGCTCTCAAAGGTCTTGTACGAGTAAGCGTTTCAGAGTCCGTGAGACGTATTTTGAAGCGCCTGTTCACCAGAGAACTGGCGATGCAGTTCAGCTTCTCAGGACTTGGTCATCGGAGGCAGCAGTCGAAAATTGCCTTCAAGGACCACAGTGCAATGCGCATCATTCATGGTAAGCAGTTTTTACTGAGAAATGTTCTTACCCTCCCTGATAATCTTATTTTATGTACATTACTAACCTATTCAAATAAAGCTCTGCAAGATAATAAAAAATATACCAGTTCATCAGAAATAGACAGTTCTTTTTAGATTATTCTACTTTTCTTTTCCTTGTTGATTGTCTTGTGAAATCAGCTGTAAAAGCCATAAATTCTGTATAGCACATACATAACTGAAACTTAAAGATTGACATTCCTTTATCCTTCACGTGTTGTTCAACTAAAGCACCTAGATTTATCTTTTTCTGCTATTGCTACATTTCCATTTGAATGCAAAGCCAGTCACTCTAAGATCAAACATTTTTCTGCTGATGTTTTTTTATTTTGTTGATGACAGCTAGTCATTTTTTCACCTTACTGCTATCCTTGCCTTCAGCACCTACTTGTTCCATCTTGAACTTCTATAGTGTTTGAACTTCCTTACTTGCTGTTTCTATGCGCATGCAGTATGTGCTGTGTGGGAACGCACTTTGGCTTAGATTCTTCGTGTGTGTGTGTGTGTGTCCATTCTTGATTGTCCTATCATTATTCCTCTATTTGGAACACCGTTTTCTTAGTTACGGAAGCTTAAACTGACTCATAATCTAATATCTGCTATGTTATATATTTTGTCTCAATTACGATAGAACATGGATACACTTGCCATTCGAAATAGTGGTCATTGATCGCTCCCCGGGGGCATTATGTGAGGGCCCGAGCTAAAGGTTAGGTAGGCATTCTTTTTGTTGAAATAGAATCGGTTTTGGTTTTGTTACGGATCATCATTTTTTCGGTTCATTGCTGTCCTGTTTTTCAGCACCTGCTACTTTCTTCTTCATCTTTTTCTTGTTTCAGGATCTTTTTTAGCTTACTGTTTTTATACACTTTGTGCATAGATTCCGCGTTCCCTCAACTCCATACTAAATGGTGCCCTCATCCTTCCTCTCTTGGAACATCTTTGTCGTGGTAAAGAGAGGCTAAAACTCCCTTTTATAATGATAACAATTATAAAGTGATCATTTATATAAACATTAGTAAAGCATTCTCTTTAGTCTACAACTCTTGTGTAATTTATGATTCCTCACTATTGTATTGGTACAACTTTATCAATCATGGAACTAAGTTGTTCTTATATTTTGTAGAAGGGTTGGCAGCCGGTGGGTTCACTAACCACAAAGAAGTTGCAGTCGCCACGCAACGAGGTCTGCGTGGATCGGTGGACTGGGATGGAAGTAGACATCACCGTGGAACAGGTGCAACAGAGGCGGCAGGAATAGCAACGACCACCAATATCAGCGCCACAACCGTATCAACTGACACTGTCCCCACACCGAGCATCACTTATGCAGCTGAGCTAGTGCCTTCGTCGGATCTTGTGGAATCAGACAGTGAAATAAGTGTGTAATGTTGCGTTTACACCAATGGATGTGGCTTAAATTCCGACATTCTGGGTAGGTTTGTCCCCTCAGAGTGATACTGTTGTATATATGGGAAGTAGCATTCCCAGAGGGGCAATGTGAATGCCCCAACTAAAGGTTAGGTAGGCCTTCTTGTTGTTCAAATAATGTTTTTTGTTCTGTCAAGGATCATCTTTTTTCGGTTCACTGGAATCCTCTACATCTGCTCTTCCTACATTCTTCTTGAACTTTTATATTGTTTGAACTTCATTCCCGACTTGCTGTTTCTATGTTCAGGGAATCTTGTGTGAGAACACACTAGTGCATAGATTCCAGGTTTACGTGTCTATACCAGATGGTCCCTTCATTATTCCTCTCGTAGAAGCATTATTGTTGTGGCTAGGAAGGCTGAAACTAACTGATAATCTAATCTGCTTATGTTTGTTTCTCATTTTTAAGATTTTTTTTATTACGTTAATCAAAATATTTATCATTAGCAACTGAGTTTGGTACATGCGGTATAATTTTCATGTAGAGTAGTAAGTGTTTTCAACAATCCTGTTTTTTTCAGAGGGAGAATGTATCTGAACTGGAAGGGTAGACCTTTTTGTTCCATAGGACGTCTTTTATTTTGTTACGTTGCATTTTTTGGGTTCCCTGTTATTTCTTCAGTAGCTTTTAATATTTTATTGAACGTTTTTCTTGTTTCAGGAATTGCTTTCCTACCTTTCTTAGCACCGGGTGTCTTGTGCGAAACTATACTTTGGGCAAAAAATCCCCGTATAATTTTATACTAAATGGTCCCTGGAATATTCCTCGTGTGGGGACTCCTGCTGTGATCAGTGAAACTCATGCTATGATATATGATGGGAACTAAAAATTATTCAAAAGATTTTGTCTCAGGGGGACACAATAAGGGCCAGAGCTGATGGTGTATAGCCTCCTTTTTGTTGAAATAGTATGCATTTATTTTGTTAAGGACCATCTTTTTTTAACACGTTTACTGCGATGGGTTAAACTGAAGTTCAATATTCAATATAAATTCAAAGTCAATTGTGGTAATCAATTTTGAACAAAGCAAACATTAACTGGATCAGGCTTTTATTTAGCTTTTATTAAGTATTTATTAAAAAATAAGTTAGTGACTGCAGGTGGGTCAGCAGCACTACGAAAATCACCTATGTGACCACAAGTGGGTCACTTCGCAGGAAATGTGTTAAGTTCACTACTATCTTTTACGTCAGCATCTACAACTTTCTTCTTGAGTTTTTTGATTATTCTGTGATGTTTTTTTAACTTAACTCTGTGATACTTATCAACAAGGAAATATTTTCTAAGTGTTCTGTGATACTATTTTTATTTTTATTTGAAAACTTGTTGATTTCAGTTTGTAATGGATGACTAAATATAAAATCTGGGATGATATTGATTTATTTGAACCTGATTGATTTCAATAGTCAATTAATAATGTATAATGATGCAAGGTTATCGCCGCCTTTCGCTTTATTATGCTTATTTATCCATTCGAGGCATTGATATGTTCGAATGGAAGGAAATGCTTCGTAATAGCTGAAAATACTAACGGTACGCACGAATATAAATAATGGCGCACTGAGATATACGTATATATGTCTGTTATACCGTGCTATGAAAATGTATATTGTTTACAATATTATGCATACTTATGCATTTCCTCAGCCTACTGTCATGCAACTTTATGCACAATTATGCTTTCGATGCGGCGATTATTATCGCGGCAAAAGAGGTCTTTGGCGACGATAAAGTCGGCTATATATCGCCGCCTGGGTGACGATAATCATGCACAAATAAGCATACGACTCGGCGAACCGTGTGCATGCTTTTCGATGAGGCGGCGAAAAAGTTAGACTGGATATAGTCGCATCTGGAAAAAATTCGTCGCATAACTTATGGAACTCACCCTGTAAGTTCAAAGCCAGAGAGGACTGCGGGATTCTTGTGCTTTGTTTTCATGGTATACGGTGATACTGGGAGCTTGAGTTGCCTGCTCAGAGGATCAACTGAGGACAATTTCAGCAGCTTGAACGCAAATAATCTATTTCTGAGATTATGACAGCAGAAGAATCAGAATAAAACAAAAAAAAATTCTTGTCTACTCATATTTTGAAGATTAAGGAATGTGTAAATCCGATGCGTAAATTAAATACGATACATACGATACGATTAATAAATGCGTAAATTAATTTAATGAATAAACAATGCTATACCTTCTTAATATATTAATCATAATCAGGCGTTATTTATTCAAAACATTTTCACAATGCCAACGTGAAAAGTTCATGGTGCTGGTAAATTTATAAAAATCATTCCTAATTTTCGAGCAAGTTTCTCCAGCAAGCAAGCATACGCTTTGGCAAACACAATTTAATGAAGCTGTTTAAAATGAACGTAAGGCAATTCTTATAGGTCACTAAGCTCCTTGCGCTATGTCAATGTGAGTTTTTCAGTTGGGTCATTCTTATCCAAGTTGTTTTCGACTACACGGCGCACATTTTTTTCCAATGGACTAACATGTGAAATGAATTAATTGAAACCAAAGAGTAAAAATTTGTCTCATATAACGATTTTAAATGTCAACATTTACAGTCTGTACTAACATAAAACTTCGAAAAAAATCCCACTTCAATCGTGGAATTATTGCTAGTCATTCATTCAGAGAGTAGCTGACGAAAATACTGAGTACAACCATAAGCCCATGTGAAGTACGTACATGTTGGCTGAAACTTTTTGTTTACTGTCTGTTAGTTACTCTATACAGTAATGCTAGACCAACTTTTATGGATATATTTTGAAGTAATTTCCTATTACGGGGAAAATGCGGTAGTTGTATCATCTGGGGAGAATAAGTAACACTCACAAAACCGTATTTTGTCATAAAAACATTCACTGCAATTTGTCCTGAGTTTATGCTTAGTTTTTCCCACATAATTAGTGATACATATTTAGTATCTTATCTCATTCTAAAAACTTTAAAATAATTTCAGGCTTTTGTTGAAAAGACAGTATTAAATGTTGGATCAGGAAATATAAATTCCTAAAGAAATTTCTCGTTATTTAAAAGTATTTTGTCACTCGATGAATTTTTTGAGATTTCATTCAATTTTACTAAAAATGAGATGAACATGCAAATCAAAAACGTAGTTGAAACCAGCCATGTTCAGACAATGCCAAAATAATTTCAGGGTGATGATAACATTTTCTGTGTATTTCTTATTGTATGGAATATTTAGTAGGATAGAGGTTACTAAAAACTAATATATGGGGTAAAATTGGCGTATAAATATTATGTGAGAACCAACAAGTCAAGGAAACTAGCGCCGTAACTTATTCAGTTGGTAGACTGATGTTACTGTATTTTTAAAAACAAGTCGTCTACATTTCTGTAAATAAAAATGGAGAAGAAATTATTATTTTCTTTCTCGTTAAGGTAAATGGGAGTATTTTAATTCAGTGTAACTCTCATAACTTAGTGAGAAAGAAATAGTCACTCTAGCAATTTCCAGATCCAGTTGTACCACAGTTTAATCTGTTTCGCTTTCTGCGTGAGATCCATGGTGTATTCTATTTTATTTCTACGGACGATTGTTATTGCATTTGTACATTCCTAGATGTATGGATTGTGTACATTTGACGATGAAAAACACGATTAAAAATATTTTTTGAGCGGATGAGAATTTTCTTTTCGAATTCGCTCATATGGAATGGCAAAATTTTCTGCTGGTAAATATGAAAAGATAAAAGCTAAATTAAATGTGTGAGGTAAGGTGAAACAAGTATTAGAAGCAAACAAAAAATTCGAGTTTTCCGCAACTACAACTTACTTCTTGGCCGCGATAACCGTACTAAAGAACTTGTGTTTGACCGAGTATCACCCTATTAAAAATCATGGCAGTTACTTGGTATGTTTATTGGATTTTGGCTTAACATACGCGTAATATGG
>JACJUY010016085.1:0-14333 GCA_014220935.1 Platorchestia sp. MABIK | reverse complement strand
CAATTAAGGATGCTTTTAGGTTAAGGTGTTTTAAAAATCAATGTATTGACAGTTTATGTTTGTACTCTATTGGAAATAAATGTTTTTTTTCTTTCTTTTTTTCTTTTTCTTCAGCAGTCACCGGTCGAGGCGGAGGTGCGTTGTGGGTTACAAAACTTAAATGCTTTATTCATCAGTTAGTTTTGACGTGATCGCCGTGCCAATATTTTCTATTTTCATTTCGTGTTTTAGTGTGTATCACTTTCGTTTCGGTGTATTCTTCAGTGAGATCGTCAGTCGACCCCCAGACTGGGATACTCGGGACAAGCACAGCCACAACCTTACCGGTTCCTGTATTTTTAGAAGAATCTATGTTCCACGCAACTTCGGGTTGACTTTCGAAGTGTGCCAGGATGCAGCTGCGGGTGGCGGTTTCTGGAAACTGGTTAATTCCCTGGTTTCTAAAATAGAGGATTTCAGTGGAAATGACTTCGCGTCTTCCCCGACATTCATTCAATCCACAACCTCGCTTTCACTTCTACTCTGGAATCGAAGATCAAGCCGGCTCCAAGTAGTCGACTCTCAACAGCTTTGTTTAGGAGTTTTTATTTCGTTGCTGCGGTAGTACTAGGTTAGAGTTTGGCGCGAATTGCATATCGTTTAAATTCATTAACTATAGATGTCCGTATTTATTATTTGATTGTATCTTTGATTCAATTATAATTTCGTGTATTAGTAAAGTGCTCTGCACTAAATTTCCTTGAAAAGGACGAAATTTAAGTAAACTTCAAAGCCTTATTCTTATTTTTCCACCGGTTCACCCAAGTCAAATATCCGTAACCTGAACACTCTAAGGTACGAAAATGATAAAAGAGCTCAAATGTCATGACTTCAAAAAAATATATTTCTTGAAAAAAATTGCAAAATTCAACAAATCAAAATATCAAAATTCCCCTCTCATATTTCTTTAGATAATACATTTAACTATCTAAAAAACATGTTGCCGGTTCTGTAACTTTAAAATTGAAGGAGATAGAATTTCCAAAATACTCTCATTTTTTTCAATTTTTTAATAAAATTACAAAAAAATGCGTTACAAAAATTGGTGCACCATTTTACACCTAAGGTGAAGATTTCAGAAATATCCGTGGGAAAATGACGGACTAGGGTTTTTACCTTAAGTCCCCCCAGGTCATCAAGCCCCCCTCCTAAGACCCTCCTAACAATGAAGCAGGTTTTAGCGTTCAGCAGGCGAGAGCTAGCCATACAGCTGGTAAGGCCCGGATGGTGCTACCTCCGCCATTGAATTCCATTAGGGCAAGTTGGGCAGCGCCCTTACATAGCTTCTCCTGCAGTGCATTTCGGTGATACAGGATGAAGAAGTTGGAACTTTTTGTTGACTAAATTTATATTGGTACATCTATGATTACTGAACACTTGAAATGACTAGATAAGATTTTAGCAGTAACTGAGCTAGAAATGCTCAACACATAGTTTAGGGATGACTAAATTAGTCACTATAAGTCCACATTTGAAATCCTTTGGTACAAAAAAAAAACATTGAAACACACACAGTGAACAAATTCTGATTTTTGTTGAGCAACAAACCACTCAATAAAATGAGTTGGTTAGGCTCTCCTGAAAACCTCATTTTTTGTTGCATCAAATGCTACTCCTCCCACAGTTTTGAAGATACAGGAATGGCAAAGATATCATTCGATAAAACATTGATAGAGCTACAAATTCGTTACCCAATTTTTTAAATAGATTTAGTTGAAAAGTTATACAGAGGTAAAAGTATGAAAGTATTCAAATTTTTTGAAAAAAATCAAAAAAAAATAAAAAATGCCACACTTTAATTACTATTTTTAAGCCCTATTGATTGGAATACTTTTCATTTCTGCAACTTCAAAATTGTAGCAGTAATAGCATTTACAGGGTGTCTACTGATATTTCATTTCCAAATTGTACTACTTTTTACTACCTTCAACAGCAAAAATTTACTACCTATTTTTTACATAATGAATGATGTCCAAATGGCCAGATGTGAGTAATCGGCCAATAATGAGTAATTTGAGTCAATAACATACGCAATACCACAGGTCCAAAAAAAGCTCCAACTTTCTTGAGGAGACGGCAACAATAGAAATCTAAAGGATTTATGATTCTCGGTTTCTAAAATCATCTTATAGAGAATTTTCTTGCGCATCCAACGATCTAATCTAATTGACTCCCAAGTAGGTGTATTGGTTCGCCTCATAGACGGGGTAGAAGACGCGCACTAGCGTAGCCTTAGCGCGCGCCTATGGATGGGTGATCTCCCCCACCCCTCTGCATTACGAGTCAGTTTTGGGCATTCCTATACGGGAATAGCACGAGAGTTCATCCATGGCCTTGATTGAAATGCTTCTAACATTTTAACACTCAGTGATGTATTATGATGTAACTGAGTGTTTGTTTTGCGTCTGGCTGCTCTGAGTCTTCAGCTAATTAGCTTGTTGTGTAAACATCTAATTGCCTCCAGTAGTTTCGTAGGTACAGAAATGGCAAACATATCAATCGAAAAAGCTTAAAAAGAGCTACACAGCACCATAGTTGAAACAACAAAAAATTAGTTTGAAAAAAAAAATTAAATAACAGCTGTTCTGAAACTTGCATTTATTGTTTTTGATATGGATCTTTTCCCACAGTTTTGAAAGTACAGAAATGGCAATTATATCAATCGATAGGGCTCGAAAAAGGCTATAAATTCCTAGAGATTATATGTAAAATGACTTAGTTAGGAAATTAGATTAAAAATACAATTTTTTTTAGAAAAACGTTTGTCCTGAACACTTGCAATTTTCTATTTTAAAATGATTCTTCATCCAATATTTTTGGAGTACAAGAATGAGAAATATATAATTTGATAGGATTTAGCAAACACTATCGATAGGGACATTTCGATTTTTAAAATATTTATTATTTTGAAAATTATGCGACACATAAAGAAGAAAAATGAGAAAAGCAAGTAAATTTTTTTTTAATCACTAAAATTCAAGAAATTAAATTATCGGAAGCCCACTCGCCCTTATTGTTAGAGGAATCCATAAGCTATCTAAAAATGAATTGCCGGTTCTGTACCTTCAAAACTGTAAGCCTTGAATAACTTTCCCTGGATCCCAATTTTGACAGTATTTAAAAAAAAATTCTTATGCAGATGCAAAAAAAAAAACAATCAATCATAAAATAATCGTTGAATCATTTCACACCTGAAGTGAAAATATCCGAAAAATCCATCCAGAAACGACAGACTTTTTTTGAACCGTTACTGTCTCCTTAATATTAAATGGAGCAACCAAAGCATTACTGCAAAAAAAGTTACCTAAATTTCCAAGGTATCCCATCCTAAATGAACTCCAACGAATGTTTGGCAAAGACCTTGTATTAAAATCTTTCAATTATGAGGACAACAGTTCATCATATAGAAAAAATAAACTGACTGGAAACTAGTAGATTGTCAGATCCCTTTACAGCAGGGTAGACTATCAGGGAATTTTATTATGACCAAACACTATGTCACTTCGGAAATATGAGTTTGTGAACTATTTCTATCATTCCTCAAAATCCAAATCGGCACCCAAATTGCGATCAATAATGATAACAAATAAGTTATTAACATGTCATATTACGGAACAAATCACCAAAATTTTATTTAACTTTGCTATGTATAGTAGAAGAATGAACTTTGATTAGATGGAGCATCACCATGCTCCCATGACGACATCCTGGAGGTAGATTAGAGTATAGGTTAGTTTAAGCTTCCCTAACCGTTACAAAAAAGAACGTATTGAAGAGAGGAAGGAGGAAGGCACCATTTAGTGTGGATATTAGGGAATGCGGAATCTATGCAGAAGAGGCATAGTAACGGTAAGTTGGAAAAGAAGTTCATGAAACAAGATAAAAGTTGAAGAAAAAAGTAACAGGTGCTGAAAAACAGGACAGCAGTGAGCCAAAAAAAGTGGTCCTTAACATAGCAAAAAATAATTTTTTTTTAAACAAAAAGAAGGCCTACCTAACTCTCAGCTCGGGCCCTCACATCTTCCCCCTGGAAGCACTAATTCCCATGGATACAATTATTGTATCCCCCTGAGGGGACATCCTGGAGGTAACTGAATCGCCATGACTGCCAAAAGGAACTTTACTCTTGTTCAAATGATTACACATTGTATTAAAAAATAATTTCATAGCATAATTCTTTCAGTATTTGGACATAAATTAACATCATTGGAAAGAGAAAACTTTCAGCTCTACGTAGAAGTAATTTTTATCAGAAAAAAAAACATTCATAGTTACAGTAAATTGTTGTTTCCCCACATCGAAGTGGACAGAATAAACTCCAGTCTTTTCAAAGGAAGAAAATACTGCTCACAATCCAGCTCATGTCCAAAAAAACACTTTCTGGATATAAATGAACTGCGGAGAAGTTCCTTTGACGTCATTGCCATGTTTCTATCCTGCCGCAACAACTTGAAGTGTGAAAATATTTGTCTTTGAATAACAATTGGAAGGTTACATCAAGTTAATGATAATCAAGATTTTACCAGCCAAATATTTGACTGTGAATTAAACATTATTCATTAGGAGGAATCAAAATGTAATAATTTGATTCAGGACTAACTCATCTGAAATTGCAGCAGGAGTCTAAAAGATAATTGAGAATAATTTATAATTTTTATTTCTGTGCTTACATTGTCGCAAATCCAGCCTTGCTCCTTACTAAAGTCCCATGGAAGACAGCCAATACCTTGCATAATTAGGGACTAGGTCTTTATTTATATCAAAACTGGCCTAAAAAGTAAGAAACGCAAACTATTTATGACAAGCGGGGCAATGGTGGGAGTGCTTCACTTTCCTGGCGACCTAATAACGTTGAACGTGCATACAATGTTCGTTTTATCTTTGCGAGCGAATCCGAAGCCTCAGCTACGGATTCGAGCGAAGTTGAGGAGGTTGCCTTCGCGGGCTGCTTCCTCAGATGAAGATTGACCTTGGTCAGGAGCGCGTGTGCACTGTGTGCACTGACCAATACCGGCCCCGCTTCTGGGATGTATAGTCCTTGACAGCCGGCATTTCGTGGAGAATGTTCGCCAGAATATAATCTTCGAAGATTAGCAGGTGAGCATTCCTTTTATCCATTGTTCTACTTGTCATGAATTGTTTGTAATTGCAGCGTTTACTGACCCCGTTCAGGGTGTCAGGTAAAGACTATGTTTCCTGTGCCAGTTAGTTCAGGAAGTTTTCGCCGCTGAAGCCGGTCGGCGAGACAACATTTGTGAATAAAATACTCTAATTTTTTAATATCAAGTGCACAAAAAGAACAATTATGCCAACTATGCTATATATCCCACGAGCAACTGCATCCACTAAAGCTAAATCCAATAAAATGTAATAGCTTTTTGGTGATAAGTACAACTACCTATTCCAAAATTTTGGCTAGTTATTCAATGTTTATGGGGTCTTGTGCTCGCCATAGCCGTGTGTGTGTAGGACCTGACTCCGTGCGGGGAGACCCGGGTTCGAGTCTCGGCGCTGGTGGCGATTTTCTCTGTTGGGTCTAGGAGAAAAATTCTGAGCACAAGACCCCACTCTCCCCAGGTGTCTGAAATGGGTACCGGTCTTGACCGGGAGAAAGCGTCATGGCGTCCTGGTGTTAGTCATAAGGCATTTGAAAAACCAATGTAAAAGGTGATATGTATCATGCTTCAATTGGAAATAAAGCATCCGTAGATGCCGATGTTTGTTTTTCTGTTTTGTTTTATTCATAAAATTTAAAAAAAAAAGTTCACAAGATGTTTTCCATTAAAGGAATCGTAATTTGCAATAAAATTTAAATTATTTTACTTGACAAACGTTTTTCAATCAAAGCCACTTGACAAACGTTTTTCAATCAAAGCCACTTGACAAACGTTTTTCAATCAAAGCCACTTGACAAACGTTTTTCAATCAAAGCCACTTGAAAAACTTCCACGAGAAAATATGTGGTGAGGCTATTTCATTTTTCCCCGAGATCGTTTATAAGCATATTTGATACGTAAGAATAAACAAACAAACATCGGCATCTACGGATGCTTTATTTCCAATTGAAGCATGATACATATCACCTTTTACATTGGTTTTTCAAATGCCTTATAACTAACACCAGGACGCCATGACGCTTTCCCCCGGTCGAAGACCGGTACCCATTTCAGACACCTGGGTAGAGTGGGGTATTGTGCTTAGAATTTTTCTCCTATACCCAACAGAGAAAATCGCCAACAGCGCCGAGACTCGAACCCGGGTCTCCCCGCACGGAGTCAGGTCCGCTACACACACGGCTATGACGAGCACAATAAAAGATGTCAAATGTCGACCTCATAGTCATAAATGCACAATTTTTAGATCCTTTTTTATTTTCAGTATTAATCCCTGATATTGCAAGTTCCTAAGCTTGTATTTCAATGTAAGTGCGCACTAATAGAAGTGTTTTCAACAATGCATCACCACTGGTATTACATTTTTTAATTTATATTTATACTACTCATGAAACCTTGATTACCGTATCAAAGCGAAAGCAGTTTTTTAGGGTTTTCTCTCAATAATTTTTTAATAATAAAATGGCTCAAATAAACCTTCCATCATAAAACTTGATAACTTTCAGATCAGACTGAATGAGAAGAAAAAATGAACTATTTTTACTGTCGTTCGCAAAAATTGTGGAACCATTTCCTATTTTGTGTTCTCCAATCCTAAAATTACACCCCCCTTCACAGGAATGTTTCCCATAAACTGAGGCAAATTTCCGATTATGGGAGAAAACAATTTAAAATCAAATCTTTATACTGTATATACATTACTTTCAAATTTTCAGAGAATTATTCCACTTCACAATTTTTTACTACCCTGAGGCAAATTTTACTACTTTTTGCTACTTTTATTACTACTTTCCAAATTTTACTACTTTTTACTACTTAACTACCTAGTAGACACCCTGATTTACCGTAAGCCTCATTTTTTCACTTTCTCTTAAAAAATCAATTTTCTAAAAAATTACAAAAAAACATATGAGTCCAAAATAAATTGTTGCATCATTTTACACTTATGTTGTAAGTTTCAGAAAAATTTGTTGGAAAATGACTGACTTTTTAATCCAGGGTCTTCAACACACTCTTCAATAAAATCAACATTTAGTAAATATAAGTATGTAATTTACAATTAAATTCTTAGCAAAGGATTGGGAAAATGGGATAATAATTTATTAACACATTTCCTGCAAAGTGACCCACCGGTGGTCACTTAGGTGATTTTCATAGTGCTGCTGACCCACCTGCAGTCACTAACTCATTTTTCATTAATAGTTAATGAAAGCTAAATAAAGGCCTGATCCAGTTAATGTTTGTTATTTTCAAAGTTGATTACCATAATTGACTTTAAATTTGAATTGAATATTGAACCTCAGTGTAACCCATCCCAGTTAACGTGTTAACATTACATTGACTGAATGAACCCTACCCCTTTACTTTTTTAGGCTAAGTTCAGGTTTCAGTAATTGCTGCACAAGAATTGTAGAATAAGGAGGTGAATGAACATCACACATAAAGCTGAAACTGAAAATAAGAGAGCTGCAGAGCTAAGTAAACAAATCCACTGAACAAGTCCAATGCTCGGAGGACAAACTGAAATTATCAGTGCTTAGTGATTTCATTAAATAACACTAATCACTAAATAAATAAGACAGAATGGTAGGTAAACCTACAACTTCCACCAAACAAGGTCATTGCACTCCAAATTTTTTTCCAGTCACAGGCGGAATGCATCTCTCACCAGGTTAGAATATTAGTTTAAGCCTTCCTGACTACAACAAACATGTTTTTAAGAGGAGAAAGAGAAAAGCACCTGTTGAGTATGGAACCAAGGTAACAGGGGATCGATGTACACAATGTACACAATGCACACCCACACCCCGCACATAAAAGCCGTACGACTAATAGAAGCTTGTGAAACATGTTAAAAGTTGAAAAATAGGTACTGAAAAATAAGAAACCAGGAAACCAAAAACAGTATTTATGTCAAAATAAAAGACTATTCAATTCTAAAAAAAGAAGGGTTACCTAGCCTTTAGCTCAGGACCTTGCATCTTCCTCTAGGACCTCTAACTCCCACAGATATTATAGTAATATCCTTCTGAGATGATTCTCAAACAACCATCTAAAGTTACATCAAACCAAAAAATTAAGTCACATGTATCACTTCTCTAATAATTAAGTACCAAATACTACTAGCTTTTTGGTAGAAGTGGGCCATGTGTGGAATAAAGAATTTTCTGACATCATGAGCAGTAAATTATTCAAAGCATTTGGGTTTTATCAGCACCCAGTTGAATGTTTGTTCATTTAAAGCAGTACTTGCCAAGCACACTCAAAACTGTACATTGAAAATAAGAAACATTTTGGTAGCTCCATCAGCAATTTCTTTCCTCGTCTATGCTGAATGAGCAGAAACTATCTTTATTTTGTAATGGAGGATGACAGTGAATCACTAAACATGTAAGAAACATCTGAATGTATTCAACTATTTATCACTGCTAATAAACAAAGAAAATGAAAACAACATGACCTACTTTACCTCTGAATATCAGTAGTGTGTTTAGTTGGTTTCACTGTATATTACCTGAATTTGGTTCCTGCATTATTCTTGCATTCAATAAAATGCAACTTAATCACCATCTATAGGTAGGAACAACTGAGAGTTCTATTCATACAATATTTTTAAATTGATACTTTTGAATATGTTGAAACCTGGTAATATCTAATAGAATTCAGATTCTATGCACCAATGTAGCAAAGGTCAGTCTTGTAATAAAAAACCTATAAGTTCAGAATAAAAAACAGTTTAAGAGAACTCTGTAAGATTTGGGTGCTTTTTTATTGCTCTTGTGCTCAGCAATTGCTGTCCAAAAAAACTTTTACAAGAAGGTGTAAAATGAGCCAAGGCTTGTCAAATCACTTTGAGATAAATGTAAGGAATTCTTATTGATGATAATTTATCTAATCCCTGCTTTGCTAAAAATGGGCTCATCATAAAAGTATTAAACTCAAGGCTGTGAAGAACTAGCTGATCTTGTATATTTTACCATATGAATAATTCTTTCAGGCAAATACCAATAGTTCTATGCATATGAATAATATATCAACAATTTAGGTTACACTTTTCTTTAAAACTCTCAGTATAATGGTGAAAATAATTTGATATACAAGTGTCCTAGCGTGAAGCAATGAATTGCAACAATTCTAAGTACTGTTTCCCTCCTTCCTTATGACAAAAACTTTACTTTTTCTTTTAGACAATTTTGATGGAGTACCTACATCTTCAACAAAGAAACTTTAGAACTTGATAATTACAAAATGTCTGCTAGCCCATACCTGTGCAGTGGACACTTCAAAAAAAGCAGCTCCCAGCTTTTCTTTACACCAGCAAACAGAGAAAAATATCTGAAATATAAATATATTCAATTAGCAGAATAAATTCTGAAAAAATTTCCCCTTTTAAATACACAAAACAATGCAATAGCAACTACAGTAGATTAGCAAAAAGTAACGTAATTTCTAAATGAAACATACCCAAATGAAACACGACAAGCAACTTGGTCACTACAGTACAGTATTATAAAGTAAAAAATGGCTATCTGTTGATATGAGTATAAAGCAGTGATTTATCCATAAAGTGGCTTGAGGTATAAAATCTCCCTGAATAATTTTTTTCAAATCCATGGCCAAACCCATAACAAGTATGCAACAGTTCTTCATATGACAACGCATTCTCACTTCAAATCACAGACGGCAAAGCATTATCTGTATGTTTTAAAAAAAGGGCTCCAGCTCTGCATCTACAATTTCTAGATAATAAAACACCCAAGGTATTTATGAAGGAGAGGACAATAATTGATTTTTCAATTTTTGGTGCCTAAACATAGTCAATTAGATCTAAATAAACAACTTTACTTCTATGCACTTTTAGGGGGAAATGAGTATTTAATGAGTTATAGCGGTATGTTAATTTTCGTCTTTGATGAATGCGCTGGAATAAACAGCTACTTATCGCTTTTCGAATTTTTGTTGCTTTAATCACGGTAATTACATCGAAAAAAAACTACTTTTCTTCTATACACTTTTTCAGCAAACAAATATTTTACAAGTTAGGTTAAGTTGTTCCGCAATTCAGCTGTTAATAGTACGATTGGGTACTTTGTAATTTATTATTAGCCAACCCCGCAGAGCCTGAACCCACTTCTAGGATCTTTTAGTTAATAACACAATAAAGGTTATCACCCAAAAATAACGAATTATAGCGTTATGTTAATTTTCCGTCTTAGATCGCGATAATACACTCGATCATTTGAGCGCGTCGGAAGGGAGAGTCTTTTGTAGTCTTCCCGTCCGACGTGCTAGATAAATTACTTTCTGCTTCAAACACTTGAGTTGCGGTTAGTAATTTCCCGCTATATCTTGTTAAATACTCACCGGTGGGTCACGCCGCACTTAACGTGTTAAATAATAAATTCTGAAACAATGGTGATCAAAATGCACCCATTTTAAATTCCTGTTCATGATATGTAGTGTAAATATACTAACAATATCATTACTAAATTTCAGAAATATAACTTTCTATTTAGTCATATTTAGTCAATTCTAAACTCTCTATCCAGGCAATGATCCAAGAAAATGAGCTCCTTTTTTATTTTAGCCACATTTCTAGTTGAATCATTATGTGCTAGAACTAAGCTCATTAAATACTTCAAAGATCCACAATCTTGAGAACAAAATGGGCCATTTTCAAGAGATCTTCAAGCATGATGATCAGCCCAGAGTAACAGTAAATTAAAAAGGAATAGGAAGAAAAAACAATGAAATGATATCTAAGTAGGCACGAAAAGTGTAAAAAACCACTGAGTTGGCACTAAAGATAAAAGTCCCTAGGGCCTGTTTATGGGTGAGATATCTAACAGTATTTCCCCTAGCTGCTGTACCAGTTCCCATAGCATAGGCTAGATTAATTTAACTTATCTAAGCCTATTGCCTCTCTTAAGCTAACTCAAAAGATTGATGCTCAATTATTAATCAAAAAAATAATTATAATTCTAAAATCACAATTTGTGATAATCCATGATTGCTTTTAATTCAATTATTAAATTTTCAATTCTTTTCTCTGAATATTAATTCACCCATTAGTTCATTTTTTTACAGAATCAAAATCCTAAGTTGAGAAATAATCCCTTCTCACAACTAAGATATTCAATGAAGCTAAGAGATTACAACAAAGAACATGAGTACAGTATATATGAAGCATGAAAAATTGGCAGATAAAAGCATGTTTCCATGTAAGTTAGTATGTATACATATGTTACCAAGAAATAGATCCAAACTATTTTAAATCAGTCTTGTAGAAGGTAACACAATGAAACAATAAAAGCTAATAGAAATACTTTTTAAATTTAAATTGATCCTTCAGAACACATTGAAAATAGCAAATTTATGCAAGGTTCAGTTTATTGACACTTCTAGATAACAATTACTTACAACTAGCAGGACCCGTGGATATTTCACGGACAAAGCATATATCGACCTGTGAAAAAAATTGGTCAACAGTACCTTACTAATTCCAACATAGCATATTCTAAGCTAACCTATACTATCCTATCCAAACCGATCCTGATAATATGTCGAACATAAAGAAAACTGTGGACCTGTGAAAAAAATTCATCAGAATTACTTAACAAATTCTAAAATAACATATTCTAACCTAATCTATCGTAACCTAACATATCTTAACCTATCCTAACCTATCTTAACTTATACTGACCTATCCTATACTAATCTAACCTATCCTAACTTCACCAATGTCATCGTTAGGCTAGGTGGACTCGTGAGAAAATTCGATCAACATTACCCAACAAATTTTAACATAACATATCCTTACTTAACCTATCCTAACATAGTATATACTAACCTATCCTATTCTAACAAAAGCTTTCCTGATAATATGTTCAACACGGAAATAAAACGCTGACCCGTGGAAAAATATCGTCAACATTACATAACCTATGTTAATCTATTCCAACCTAACCTAACCAAACCTATCCTAACCTATCCTACCATATTGTATCCTATCCTATTCTAATCAAACCAATCCTGATAATATGTCAAACGCAAAAAACGTGGACCCATGAAAAAAATTCAGTCAGTATTATCTAACCTTATCTATCCTAACCTAACTTATAATAACCTATCTTAACCTACCCTTACTAAACTGATCCTGATAATATGTCGAACATAAAAAAATTTATCCCAGAAAAAAATTTCATCAACATTACCTAACAAATTCTTACATAACATATTCTAACCTAAGCTCTCCTAACGCATCATATTCTAACCTATCTTTTCTTGACCTATGCTAACCTACCTATCATGATAATATGTCACACATAAAAAACGTGGACCCGTGAAAAATTCCGTTATCATTACCAAACCTACGCTAACCTAACCTCTCCTATCTAACATCTTCAATCCTATCCTAACCTATTCTAACCTAATTTAAACAATCTCATCGTTAGGTTAGGTAGACTCGTGAGAAAATTCAGTCAACATTACTCAAAAAAACTTTAACATAACATATAACATAACGCATCCCAACATAGTATATACTAACCTATCCTATGTTAACCGATGCCTTTCTGATAGTATGTCAAACATTAAAAACCGTTGACCGGTGAAAAAATGTCAACATTACGTAACCTATACTAACCAATTCTAACCTAACGTACCCTATCCTAACCTTAACTATCCTGACCTATGTTAACCAATGTCATCGTTAGACTAGGTGGATCCGTGGAAAAAAAAACGGTAAACATTTCCTAAGAAATTCTAAAATTACATTTTAACTTAAGCCATCGTTACCTAACCTAACATTTCCTACTATCCTATTCTAATCAAAGCAATCCTGATAATATGTCAAACATAAACACCAAAGAATCGTGAAAAACTTTTTTCAACATTACCTAACTTACGCTAAAATAAAAAAATAAATACAAAAAATTGGAAAAAAATTGATAAAATGAAGAAAAAATTTGAAGATATAAACAACTAAGAAAAACTAAAAATAAAAAATAGAAAAGTTGATAAAATAAAAAAATCAATTAGAGCATTTGAATACATAAAAAATGAACATTTATCAAAAATTATATAATTATTAAAAAATAAAATAAATAAATATAAATAAAAACTAAAAATTACAAAATAATAACAAATATAACAACACATTAAACAATAATAAAAGAATAAACACAAAAATACTAAAAGAATAACACAAAAAATACAATAAAAAAAATGAAAAAATTGAATAAATCAAAAAATCCCACAAAATAAAGATAGGTAAAAAATAAAAAATAAAAACATACATAAATGAAAAAATTGAATATTTAAAAATGGAAAAATTGGAAATGAGGAAAATAAGAAAAAATTGAAAAAAAGGAAAAATTTCACATAAAAAATATTACATAAAAAATAACAAATTTAAAAAAATAATAAATCTAAAATAAAAATAAAATGAAAAAATTTTAATTTACAAAATGAAAAATAACAATATAAAAAATTAAATAAAATGAAAGACAAAATGAAGATAATTAAATAGAAAAAATGAAAAATAGATCAATAAAAAATAGATAAAAATTATAAATGAAATGAAAGATAAAATTAACCTTGAATAAATAAAGAATAAAAAAAAACAATAACGTTTAAAAAAATTCAAATATTGAAAAAATTAAAATGAAAGATAAAAAATTTAGAGATAAAGAAATATGAAAAAATTAATAATTATACAAAATATACAAATTAACAAAATTTAAAAGAAAAAACTGAAATAGAAATAACAAATAGAATAGAAAATAAAAATAATAATTAAAAAATAATAAGTATCTAAACCTAGCAAAACCTACCTATCTTATCAAGCCTATTGGATGTGGAGCGTTACCCATGAACTTAGTTTTAAGCGTATTAATAGATAGATTCTTGAACTTCAGAAACAACTACTACCTAAATGTACTCCAAAAAATATTATTGACAAATGCTTAAAAAAACAATATCAACTATGCAATTCATAAATTGACACAGCTATTAGAAAAACAAATTGATTATTGAAAAACATTTAGAATATCATTAAATCAATTTCTCTTGTTTGAGAACTTCAAAATAAGAAGTGACTGAAATGGTATGCAGAGCAAAGTCAAAATTCATTGATGGCATAGCTAAAGTTACAAGTGCACTATTTCTTGAACACAGCAC
>JACJUY010016082.1:21376-35714 GCA_014220935.1 Platorchestia sp. MABIK | reverse complement strand
GCCTGCGTGGTGTGCAGGATACTTGCCTGCGTGGTGTGCAGGATACTTGCCTGCGTGGTGTGCAGGATACTCACCTGATGCATGGTGCTGGTGGCAGACATGGGTGGGAGAGTGAGGGACGGATGCGGGTGCTGATTTATGTGGAAAATTAATTAAGTTGTACCTTTGCAAACATGGAGAATTACAAGTTTATTTAAAGAGTATTATCGTAGTGAGGATTAAATTAGATTTCATACTGAACTTGAATTCAGAGGGCAAGAGAAGAATACAAAAAATGGTTAAGACCTAGATAAGAACGCAATTGAGAAAAATATCTCTTTTACTAGAAGTAAATTTCTCGTTATGTTGATTTAAACATTCTCACACATGTGGTCCATTGTTCTTTGGCATTAGATATTGCATCAACTTGTGATAATAAATTCAAATTTAGCAGAACATGACTTTACGAAGCCCTCGGTATACAGTGAAAAACGTAGAGTAAAATTTTGCAAGTAAAGGGAGTGAATAGGCCTTTCCAGTGATGCAAACACCAGATCAGTTGGTCAAGTAAGGATTTTTAAGTTAATGAACATCTTTGGAAACACTGCAGGTTTACCGGTGTTTTCGGACATTGAAATGTCTACTACTCATAGCACGTTTGTTTTTCCTTTGGGTTCACGAGCTGATATTTGGTAGCAGTCTAAATTTCGTAAAACAAGTTCCTTATAACATGAACCGGCGGATAGGAATTATCAGGTTATGCTGATGTCTCTTTATGTGGAAACGATCGTGATGGCACTAGTATCTCGAAATATCCCAAATAGTAAATTACTCTGCACGAACAATACTAAGTACTTTCTTCATTAGTTAGCGATGTATTTAAGTATAAAAATAACGCAAGTTGGCGTCAGTTGATTTCGTGATTTTTTTTAACTTAGTCTATCTAATAGATCAAGAGCTGAATTATCGAACAATTTAAGTCGTCATATTGGTACAGCCAGCAGCGGAAGCTTATCTGTCGACTTGGCTACGCTGCGTGCTAAATTTTTCAAATTTGATTTTAAAATTTGCGCAACACCCAAATTTCTATTTGGCGGAAACTCAAACTCTAGTATTTTGGCGAAAAGAAACAGCGCGTAGCTACGTCATCGTACTTCTACGACTACGCAAATTGGCCTTGAAAACTTAGCCCCCGTACATGCACCACAACGCACGCACTTCAAGTACGTTCTCATGTTACAGAGGCGGCTACTTCGCCCTGCGTGGCTGTAGGAGGCTGCCGTGGTTTGCTGCTGACGCCAGGGCTCTGGAGAGAGACTTCGCTGCCATCAGACGGGTACGCAAATCTTTGTGTCATGAGTTGTGATTTGTTATGTGACCGCACCACTTGGTGACGTGGTCTCCGTGGCCGAGTGGTTAAGAGCGCGCGCCTTCCATTGGAAAGGCCGCCAGTTCGAATCCCAGCAGTGCCGCCCGGTGGATTTCCCCCTTGATAAAAAGGGATAATTCTGGCGTAATTCCCCTACTCTACCCAGGTGGCGGAAATGGGTACCGGCTTGACTCGGAGTAACCTTCATTGAGTCTTGATGCTATTTATAAGGCGTTTCGAAAACACGATGGACATGATGATGTGTATCAGGCTTGGTTAGAATAAAACATCATTTAAAAAAACATCCTTTTTGTTATGGTGGTTGGCTTCTGTGTCCTGAGTGTCTCTCCAAACTTTGGAAAGAATTTTCCGGTGGTGTGAGACACACAACGTCACTTTGTTCAATAAATACAATCGACTAGTGGGCAGTTTTGACCTGAATTAGCTTGAAATTAAGTTGGAATTTAAAAAAACTCCAGCAGTGATGCTTCTAAGCGTAAGAATAAAAAGCGAGGTGAAAATCGCTACACGTAAAGTCTTTTTTATTAAAAATGATCAAATAAAACTGAACGTTTCGGACAAACAGTCCATCTTCAGCAAAATCTCTGTAAAACAAAACCAAGAGAGGAAAAATTAATTCACTGATGAAGTATTTCTAAAAGTTTAAACTTTGAAAAATGCGAACAACGACGGTAAAAAACGATAAAAAAATTTAAGGTAAAGGAAAAACTGAACAACTGAACTATGTGTTGGCGACTTGAAGCGAAACTTTGAGTGTCATTCAGAGTAGGCTTCATTTTGTAAATATGCAAGGATTTGAGAATGCGCAGATCTGTTCTGTTAGAGGTACCGGCCAAGATTGTAAATTCGTTTAGGGAGACCGGAACATTGAACTCTTCTGCATGAAATATAACAGAGGACAGTGGGGGGACCCAAGAGGAAGACCAGATCTGCAACTTCGCCTATCTTGCTCGGAAACTCTAGTCATCAGGGTACGGCAGGTAGAACCAACGTACCGCGATTCACAACGTGAACAACTGTATTGGTACACCAGAGACGAGCACAGTGATGATGGCAGTTTGTCTTTGAAACGGAAGAGAAAACCAATTGTAAAATTATTCACTTCCTGTTCGTGTTTTTCAAAGTTTAAACTTTTAGAAATACTTCATCAGTGAATTAATTTTTCCTCTTTTGGTTTTGTTTTACAGAGATTTTGCTGAAGATGGACTGTTTGTCCGAAACGTTCAGTTTTATTTGATCAGTTTTAATAAAAATGACTTTACGTGTAGCGATTTTTGCCTTGCTTTTTATTTAAATTAAAATTGTTTTAAAACAATATTTATCGTACAGTACGGTGTAGGAAATTAGCATTAGTATAACAATTTTTATCACTCGTATACGAGAGCAGAGCAAAGCTTCGTGAGCGGCCTTCTGCCTCAGATTTGCCGAGATTAAAGACAGTTTTTTTAAAACAGAACCGCATTCAACAAATACTAAAAAATGAAAATGAAGTGGAACTCCGATATTTTTCGAATAGTAAATTTTTTCAAATCAGTATATTTTGTATAAAAATTGCAGCCAAGCATATTCAATATTATGTATTGGACTTGTCATGTATCTCATGTGTCACTTTGTTGGAAATAAACGGTTTTTCTTTTTCTTTCTTTCTTGCTTAATGCAAGTATTGATTGTGCGCTACACAAGCGTTGTGGATTATTTCGATGAAATTCAGTCAACGCACTCGAGTTTATTGATTTTCTGGTAACGCTTATCCAGTTGAGGCTCATTATTGATGGATATTCAAATTTATGACTGTCATGCCTAGCTTTGCAAAACAATCATTGTTTTCAAACATTCCAGTATGAAAACCTGAGTTTTCAATTTTCAATTCCCACCCCAGCCGCGAAGAGAGCGCCCACGTCCACACTAGTGTGGGCAATACTCAAACCTTGTAAGGTAATTATTATTTATTCCACCTATTTAAATTCGAACTCCCACCCTCAGGCGCGGAGAGGGCGTACGTTGAAAACCCAAGCCTTCACACACACGGAGCGCATGAGAGAACTTCAATCGAGCGTGAGTAGCTTCTTTGGCTTTCTTGGGGCCGGATTTTCAACTTGTTTACGTCGTCTAAGCAGTAAAGTTGACTGCAAACGTTCCTCTAAGTGGACTTAGTTACCCTTATGGCTGCGGTATGTAGCTGAGCCAAATTCACTTAAATCTTACGCTGCTCACTGTACCTCTATGACGTAGTAAATTGATTGAAAATTTGGCGACTGGTTAAATTTGAGACAACTGAGATCATGGGCAGCAAAATATCCTGTAGTATGAAGCAATGTTATCAGCACTTGCGTGACATGAAAATCAGTCGACGATAGTGAGGTACCCGCAAAAATTTTCTTTACTACTTTCAGTAAAGCGTAGTTTTGTTATGCGGTTGTGAGATTCAAGTTTCAAGCAACATATCAAGAGCAGTAAAAATAGAAGGGCAGTAAAAATAGAAAATAATACAAGAAGTTGCATGAAATTTTGACTGAGCATTTATTTCAGGAAACCCTCATGAAATGGTTTAAAAATTACAATCTCGGAAGTAGAATTGGTGACTGAAAGAGATAAAACTCTAAAAAAAAAACGATTAAAAGACTGCAACGAAAATAGCGAAATAGCTAAGCCCGTAAAGGGCATTGCTTTCAAAACTGTCATTTACTCATGGTAGATGAATAAAAATTAAAATCAGAGACTTATCTACCCAATGCTGCCCACCGGAGACGACTCTGACTCGAGAGGACTTTTGGTATCTGATCATTTTAGCGCAAAGCCTTAAAGCTACTTGAAGAGGAACTCTCACCATCAGCGTTTTTGATTAAGAGCTTATTGGAAGGAGGAGGTTTGTAAAAGTAATGGACGCTAACAAATTTTGAAATCTCATGTCTGGACACCACTCAGGTGGATACAACAACTATATTTATTTCAATTAGCGCTCCTAGGGGGAAATGTGAGGTCCATAGCTGAGTGTTAGGGAGGCCTTCCATTTGTTGAAATAGAAGATTTTTATTTTGTTACGGACCATGTTTTTTCGGTTCACTGTAATCCTTTCTTTCAGCACTTGTCATTTCTTCGTTCAGCCTGGTTCTCGTTTGAGAAACTTCAGTCAATCTTGCCGTTTCCATGCGCCGAAAGTGGGGATACACTTCATGCTTAGGTTCCCCGTTCCGTTTATTCCGTACAAAATGGTGTCTTTCTCCTTCCTCTCTTACGAACTCTTTTATTTTGGTTGACGAGGCTTGAACTAACTTAAAATTATAATCTTGTATGTAGGCAAGAAGAACTGTTTCAAACATTGCAAAATACAAGTTAGAGAAACCTCTTGTTTTGAAATGCAGTATTTAATGAGTAACTCACCCGAAATTTTACAATGGAGATAAAGCAATTTAGAAAATTAGAACTCTGTGAGGGATTCTTGAAATAGCTTTTAACTTTAACGTAGCCAAATGCTAAAAGCCGTTGCCCAAAATTACTTTTTTTTCCATCATTGTTAATGTAATCATTGCTAATTTCAAATATATCATTCTTCATAAAATATTTTTTTTTACTTTATTAACTCGTTTTTTTGCAGGAAGACGATGGATGGACAAGTGAGCAGCCAGCGGTTGAATAGCTAAATACATCCCTGATCGTATTTTTCATCGTTCGTATTCCATTATTTGCATTCTTTATTTACGTACATTATGCTTTAAAACTTACAGATAACGACAAAAACTTGAAGTTAAGGTTCTGTAGTAGTTGTAGAAGCAGTCGAGTTTTACGACTCGAGGCAAAAGATGCAGCCGCTGTACATAGTTGTTCATGTAATGAAAAATTGCAAATAGGCAAAGTCGGCAGATTAACTGTAGGCTTTGGAGGTTATTCAAATTATTGAGTCTCCTTGATAAAGAGGGAAGTGTAGGCACCAATCGCATCCAGTCATTTTATTTGCTTATATGTCACAAAGAGATCAATATTTCTTATCATTTCGAAAATGGTGGGTTTAAGCAAGTACTCAATTTCCTGTTTCTCGAGAGAGTGTAAGTTTTGAAATTCAATTCAGAACTATCAATGTTGACAATGCCTATGATAATTAAAATACATTTATATATTTACAAATATAATAGGCAGAAGGAAAAGGTAATACTACCTTAGCCACGCGTTAGTTCGAACATCGATGACGTGTTTCCGACCAACCCATTCCTCTCCGCGATGTGGACAACCACACAGCGGCGGCTGGGAATCGATCATGACCTGTATCTCAATGCATGATAATCGGTACGAACAAATTTCTGCATGGTGCATTATCTGAAATAACTTTTCGTATTTTGAAATACTATTCTATGTGTGAGCCGAATTACAGATGTAACTGTGTGATATTACACGCTGGTCCAGCACCTGATCCTGCCTCTGCTCTCGTTTTAGAGTGTGTACTCAGATTTGGGTGAGAGGTTCTTGAAACACGAACCATTCCGTGTGAAAGCATTTAAAAGGAGATTATACTTAAGAACTCCCATTTTGGTTCTTTAGTTTATATTTCAAAGCACTAGAACGATCTCAATGTCACCAAGTAATCCTTTATTTGTCAAATACAACGGAAATAAGGAGTTAATAATTTGCTTGTGGAATTCAGTGAAAATTAGAATTCGATTTCAGCAAAGTATCAAATTTCTTGTGCAGTTCAACAACTTCTGAGCACGAATAGTTTGTCGTGACCGGACTACGTAGTTATATACTGTGTGTGTGTGTGTGTGTGTGTGTGTGTGTGTGTGTGTGTGAAAAATATTTTTGTTGACAGATTTAAGTTATAAAAGATAAACGCAATTGCGAAGCATGTAGGTAGTATCGATAAATATCTCATTTCAAAATTAAACATGAAGGCCATCAAATGTTAACGATAATTTTTCAGTTCTTGTGACTGAAAATAACATAAATAAACGGGTTATATTTCCACAGTATATGAGAAAATTTCAAAATAAAATAAGATGTACTGCACCAGCATCAAAAAAGAATTAGCAGGGAAATTAGAACATGTTTGATGCACAGGAACATGCTCCATATGATCGAATAAACTTGTGCAATTTTCTTGAATGAACATCATTTCTTCAAAGCGTTGATAAGAACAGTGATCTGAATAAAAAAAACTCAATTTAAAAACAAGGCAACTGTAGACTACCTACAAGTGATGAAGTATGATAATGAACCGAAATTGGCACCATGAGGACGTGACGTGTCGATCGCCGCTCAACATCCGGAATATTTTTTTATCGTTAAGATATCCTGAGAAAAAAATGAAATCAAAGAACCAAGTTCGAAAAAGTTGCAAGTTCGGTGTCGAAGCAGAACAACCCTGAGACACAACAATCTATCACTGCTGGGCGTGAGCACAAACGATTGTTTATTACGATGATTATTGCTCCTCCGTAGGCTCCTCCCAGCTGGCATATAAGTGCTAGCATAGAACCAAGCGCCATTAGATTCTATGTCAAATTTCAAACCTTGCCTATCACTTCGTCCAACTCTTTATTCAACAAAAATGCGAGTCTTAATTCTATTCTATAGAGTTCATTCAATGACAAGCGCGTCAACTGCTGTGTGCCAGAAAAATGCACGTTGTTACTTGCTATCAGTTTTTGCAATTTTAAAATTCTCCGCCGTTTTATGCCGTCACAAGGCAGAAAGATTTCGCGCATCTGGCATTGTACAATGACGGCATCGATTTATGAACCTTAATGGATAAATTTTTCAACTTTGAGTTCAAATCATAACCAGACCAGTTCGCAGGACACATTGTAACAAAGACGTTCTACAAGCGCTAGTGACCTTATCGAAACTCTTCAACATCTCGAACATTTTATTAAAAACTCCATGATCATTGGAGCAGTAGCATCAATTCTGTCCAGACAAGCGAACTCCGTCAGTCATGTTGCGATAAGGTAACATTTCCAGGCAAGACAATTATTTTGTTAGCTTTGAAAAAACATACATATAAAAATAAAACAAAACCCCAACGAACGAAGAAGAATTCCAGCGTCGATCTGATACAGGTGCTAACATGTAAGAGGAATGAAGAACTGGTCCTTTCGTAGTTAGATCTCCAAAATAGAACGGTCACCTAAATTTCTAATGGCAACAGGTAAGTCTCGCTTATTTAGTCAGCATATTCATCAAAATCCCACCACACTCAAATTTCAATCAACTTCTCTATTTACTACACAGGACTAAGAGGCACACGGTAGCAGTTGGCTAGCAAACAAATATTAAATATTAGAAGTTGAGAGGAAGAAGATAAAAACAGGAATGCATACGCTTCGACAGTTCGCCAATAATGACATCTGCTATCTCAGTTTAGAAGTGGCTCTCTGATCGAAGTTTTACAACACGTCGATATACAAAGCAATGAGATACTTTTCAGATTGGATGTCCCGACACCCCTCACTTGCCCTCCATAAGCACCTAAAGTTGCGATAATTATGACTGCTGTTACCATCAGGCTAAAGTCATAACAGTTGGAGCTATCAACTTCAGATGCCCACTATCGTTCCCTCTCCATTTTGATGTCTACAGCACCTCCGGTTGAGGACGAACTTTTGACGCGTGCAAACTTTTTAGAAGTGACTGTAGTACTATTGAAATACACAGCCTAAAGTATCGGTAAGCCTGCAATATTCAAGACAGTAAATTAGAGCTTCAAGAAACTAATGATTCATAAAATAGAGTCGATTTACTCAAGTAGGATGTCCGGCTGACAAATGAATTGATAACACCCAGTATCTAAAATCCCAAAACGTGTAAGAGAATAAAAGTTGAAATAAAATCTCGTGTCTATAGAGATGTCACCGAAATCAAGTTAATCTTATGCTCAAGTCCACAAATATATTTCACCAAGAGTAAATTTAAAGCAGGTATTACAATCACAACAACAGCATTTTTCAAAACGTAAACAATCTAACGTCTCTAACATCGATTCATCATAACACGACTAGATGGAATAACACAAGAAGTAATTATTTAATAGCGTCAATCTGTGACCTAGCAGAACTTCACCAACAAAATATAGCTAGCAAATAAACTTACTTTTACCGTAAATTTCCACATATTATAGCAGTCATTAAGGTCCCTAAAATTGCTCCAGTAGCCATGTATGTACTCACCTGATATATACTAACATTCTCCTTCTTACTAACACTACTCAAATCAACAGGATCACTAGCCTTGGCACTAGAAGCTGAAGTTTCACCTATGCTATTCATATAGTTGGCAAAAAAGCCCTCAAGGCTCGAGATGAGCTTGCTGGTGTCCCTGTGCAGTTCATCAGTGTGCTCCAGAGCGAGCCGGTGGAGCTCAGAAGCGTGCAACTCCGTCTGCTGGATGCGCGAGTGGGTGTCCCTTGTGCGCTTCATGTTGGTCAGTATGGCAACCACTGATGCCACTGCCGCTGATACCAGAGACACCAGCAACGTTCTGCTCACAACACAAACATCTTCAGTCATTTGGAAGAGATTATCACGTGGAAGTTAAATCAACATCATCCAGTATGCAATGACTGAGGTATCTAACTTCATATCCAAGCTGAGATGATGATTACAATGTTTGCCAGGTTTTGAAGTTCCATACCAATATATGGCAGAAAAACGAATCCATTACATTCAACCAGCAATGATGCATTACTACTAAACCTGAAAAACATGAATTTTTGGTATTGTGGCGGATTTTTACACCATTATTTCTTTACTTTGGTTTGCTAAAAATAGTTCTCATTAGGTTAAAATTAAGTAAATTCATGAATTTGAAGGACACTGTAGAAATTAGCACTAGCATAATTCTAATCTCCATGTCAGGTATGAACAATTAAATGAACAAAACCTCAAGTGTCCTAACACCATTGCATAAAACTTGATCATAGTTAAAAAGCCTGTAGATATAGTCATACCCAATACATTCTTGCAAGAAGTAAACAAAAATTGACAGAGATATTTTTTAAAGGCTAGTACAGCCTTTGACTTGTGAGTATAAAAAATCTTATAAATTCCTACAAATACACTCATAAAAACAGATTGAATCTTTTAAATAAATTAGATTCTATAACTTCAAGGCAACAAGTTAGTATTGATAATAAAGGGGCATTAGTGTTGATAGACATGATAAATGACAAGAAAATACCTTATAATTCATTAACTTACAGTGTAATGAGCAGCTTTCACTTTGAGGTTTCTAGGGAATAATGCAAACAAGTGTATCAAATTCAATTACTTTGTTTACTGTGAAGTTATGAGTGTTGACCATACCTGTAATTGGTGTGCTGCTGTTGAGTTCTTTCTTTTTCATGACTAACACGAATGGCAGACATCACATTTGTGAGGCAATCTCGCTCACGCATTTCCATCAGCTCAAACTCTTTCTTGTTGGCCTCCAAGTTGGAATACAAATGACGTGCCTACAGGAAAAGTACAATGAAAAATAGTATTTAACAAATCACACAGCACTCTTGCTCAAAAGGCATACTTCTGTAACTAACTGCTTGATGGTAAATATTCAGATCAATTGCTACAAATTAATTTCCGAGTAAATTACTCTCACATATAAGACTTAAGGTTGCTCCAACGTCAAAACCAAAATTACTGTGACACAGCAAGGTATAGTTATACTGCTTCGAAACAAATACGTACTTGTTCAAAAAGCTGGGTGTGCTCTTCACTGTAAGGAGTGCTTTTGCTAATGCGGCTGTGCACTCTGTTGAGGTCGTGATGCAGGTTGCTGATGGTGATCTGCAGCTCCTGACGGTGCGCTGAGATGCGTGACATGTCATCTATCAACTGAAAGTAAGACCATAGCAGCCATCAGATGAGATTATAGGTTAGCTTGAGTGGTCTTCTGCTTATGTCATGAACATGAGTAGTGAGATTGGAACTAAATTTGCATGTGGTTAAAATGTAGTGAAAAAATTTAAGGAAAATGTAACACATAATTACATTTTACACTTTATTAAACTATATACAAAATTTCAGTAAACCTGGATCACATAATGTAATTTTCATACTTTTCTACAATAAAAAAAATAAAGAACTGTTGTAATCAAGATATACATAAACAAAACTGAAAAATACATGTTTTCATTTTAACAAAACACATAATTGACAAAAGCAATCATTATTGCATGAATGATTTTTGCAAAATTAAGCTAAAATAATAAGGCATTTTTAATAGGATAAAAATTATTCTCACAGCAACAGTAATTTATGTAATCCTGGGAGAATAAATAGCTTTGGACAATATATTATAATCTGTATATTGTAATTAGTCTCAAATCTAATCTACCAATTTAAATTGATAGTATTTTGATGCAAGCATGTTGAATAAAAATAGACTAGAACTAACCGAGTTGACTCTCTCTTGAGCCCTTCGAACTTCAGAGATGCCAGCAACATCCTGATAATAACCATACCACCTATTGAATATCTCTGTCCAGTCTTCAATTTTCTTGGTGGCAAATGAGTTAGGGTTTCCAAATACAGTTCGAAATGATGACAAGGAGACTAAAGTTTTGTCATCAAAATCAACACGACGTGAGGACTGTGGGAGAGAATTATCTGCGGAACTTTTTCCATTTTTACTGTTTGTGTCAGCTGAAGAACTTTTGGCTCCTGATGCAGACAAAGCTTCTTCTACTTTTGGAATGGAGTTAGCTGACTTTGAACATAAAGAACATGAAGAATTTATATTACTAAATAATCTTCTTAAAATTTGACACTGAGAAGTTTTTGTACTAATGAGCATTTTTACATACCAAGGAATTTTGCTCTGAAACATATTAATATGTTTAGAAATAAAGACAATTATTATTCAATTGAACACTGCCAAATAAATACCAAATCTTCATCGTTTCTAATAAAAAAAACAGAAACATCAGAAATTTATTCACCCATTATCAGAAAAACAGAAGCTCATCTTAGGTAATCTCCTACATTCTTCATGACCATTTGAAGTAAGAAATTGTATTAGCTTGGAACTATACTAGATGATGGTGGTAAAAAAGATGCACAAAAACCAAGTTCAAGGTTTTAAATTTTACTACAAAGCAAAAATGAAAATTATTTGGAGAAGCAAAAGATGAGAAAAGTTATTTCTAATAACTTTTTAAATAAAAATTATATTTTTTAGGCATACATACTAAAACAAGATAACCAGTAGATTTAAATATACCAATATTACATTAATTTAACAGCATAATAGCTACAAGGTTTAATATTCTTTAGTTCAAGGTTTTAAATGTCACTACAATCATACAATGCAATAGTGAAAATATTTAGAAAAGCACTAGATGAGAAAAGTAACTTCTAATAACTTTTTTGATAAAAATAAACTCATGTTATTTAGGCCTAAGCATACATACTAAAACCGGACATGTATTTGATTTAAATATTTAAATATAACATTAATTTAACAGTGCAATACTTTCTACACTAAATCATGTTGCTTACAAAAAATACACTGGAAATTGTGCAGTTTATATTCTTATAATAATTTCATAGTCAAAAATTTTTTAAAACTATTTTCTTCCTGAAATGGATAATAATTATTCAGTTATAATGTTATACAATAAACAAAACATATTTATGAACATGTTAAATAAATTTAGCTTTCTTAAAACCGGCATCATTCATGGTCAGTCAAAATTTTTTGGACCATTAATAGTAAAGATTATACAATAAGGGAATCCATCGTTCGGTTATAAACGTGAGGACCCTTACTTGATGTTACTTGATGTGAATACGGCGCGTCACCTCATCAAGGGTATTGGCGCCCCCACTCCGCCAAGCTTCTTTAGATTAGCTTCAGCATATCTGCCTCTTGCAGAAATGTTATCAGGAGCTTTGGGTCAACAGGAGGGTACAACAGAGAAGAGAGTTCAAATGATAGGGACCTGCTAAGGCACGACATGCGTAGAGGTTGCCTGTAAGGCTCAAGTTGTGGGCAGGTAATTAGTATATGATCAAGTGTATGCACTGCCCTTGCGTTGGGGGGACTTGGTGATGTAGTGACCGTGAGTGATGAGACAAGTTTGTAAACGGAGGCGAGTGATGGTAACTTGACTGGGGCGGTTAAGGTTTGTTGGGATGAATGGACCTAAAAGTGGTTTAAAGCTGTTGATGATATGTGAGCAAGAAGACCAGAAACTCTGCCATACTCCGTGGTAATAACTGTTCAGACTCCTCCTTAGTTAGGGCTCCTCCTTGGCACCCATTCTAGTATGATTTTACCAGGTCTGATTGATGAAAGGATATTAAATACCCATACTATGAGGTAGTGGTCTGGGGATTTTTTTGAGTTATATGCTATAAAATAGCATAGCATGCTATAAAAATAGCATACAATTCGGCCGTGAATATTGATGAATGTGAGGAAAGCTTGGCTTTGATAGAAAAGTCCTTTGAGTAAACTGCACAGGCTGTGTTCCCATTGCTTACAGACCCATCAGTAAAAACACTGATTCTGTTGGGGTACCTGCCATTCTCAAGATCTCTGAAAGCCTGCTGCCAGTGAGAATCAGATAGAGAAGATTTGGAGAAGTGAACTAGAGATGATAGTGCTGAAAAGTCAGGAGGGAAGTAGCAAACAGACACAGGTATTGTTGGGATGTCTGAAAATTTCAACTTTACTTTAGTAAACTCACACAGTGCACGGCCTGCAAATGGAAGAGGAAAAGGGAGATGGTTATATAAAGTGAATGGGTAGTAGTTCATAAGAAGATCCCGGACAGGGTGGCGAGGTATTGTGAGCACTCGTGAACAGTATGAGGCCAGCAGAAGCTTTTGACGTACAGAGAGAGGACACAGACCCGCTTCGGCCTCCAGCTTACAGGTTGGGGTGCAGCGCAGGACTCCCAGCATGATGCGGGCAGCAGCACACTGAATGCGATCCAGACGGACAAGATGAGAAGAAGCAGCAGTAGAGAATAGAAACGATGCGTAGTCTAATTTAGAGCAAATAAGTGAAAAATAAAAAAGACGAAGAGTAAAAAAGTCAGCTCCCCACCTCCTAGCAGCTATGACAGTCATTACACGTAGGTCAGCTTGGCAGCGAGTGACTAGGTTACCGATATGAGGACCCCACGTTAAGTGCCTGTCAAATGTAAATCCAAGGAAACGGACGGTGTTGACAAACTTTAGTGGAATGTTTTGGATTACCAGACCAGGAACATTTCTTGGGTTGTGTCTAGTAAAGATAATTGAAGATGATTAGTTTGCAGAAATCTGTAGACCCCATTGATGTGACCAATTTCTTATATGTATGAGTGCATCTTGCATAATGTTTATGGCCTGTGCTAGATCAGAGTGCTGGATCTAGAGTGCTGCATCATCAGCATACAGTAAATGGTGGATGTTTGCAGGTAAGGAAGAGAGTAGATCATTAATGAATATTGTGAAGAGAGTTGGACTGATCACAGATCCCTGCGGAACCCCTGAGTGCAAAGGGAACGACCAGGAGTAAGTATTGAGGAGACTTTGCTGAGACTTGGAGCTTGTCGTGTGCGCACGTGTGCTACTGATCATCTGACGAAAATTGTGGTCAATTAAAGTGAAGTTGCTGAAAAACTGGTATAGTTTGTATATCCACGTGAGTATAGCGTGTGACTTTGTGTGGAGTGACTGTGAGAGTAGTAGTTTCGCTGTTTGAGAGTAGCGACCGAGCGTTTGCATCGTGACTTGCAACTTGTGACTGGTGTTCGACTGGTAGTTTTGTATTTGCCTGTAAGTTTGCAATAAGATAGAAGTGTAGTGGGTCAGAATGACGTGTAGGGGGGAAAATAGTGTTAGGGTTGGAGGTGCAGATGGGAAGACTGAGTGATTCGGATTCGGTGTGCCTGTAAATTTTGGATTCGGATTGCCTGTAAATTTTGGACGGATATGGATGCATGCAAAGGCTTGAAAAGGATGAGTAAGAGAGCGCTGAAGGGGTATAAGT
>JACJUY010016078.1:0-12229 GCA_014220935.1 Platorchestia sp. MABIK | reverse complement strand
GCGGTTCTCCGCACCAGCTAATAAGCGATCAAAGTCGAGCATTGGTGAAGGTTTGCGAGGTATTATGGCCGTCCATAAGCAATGAACTTCTTAGTTGTGCTTATTGTTTCGAGCAAGTCACTTTAACGAACGAAATTCACACCCTCTCATTGCAGAATATCTTTTATCGTGCTGAACTACGCTTTCTCGTATACTGGCGCACTAGAGAGTACTTGTGTGTGCTTTCAGTCGATTTTTTTTTACTTTAGGCCCGAGATGATATCAGCATCGCCGCGCTTATCTGCGGACAAGAAAAGGGTCTCGCCCATTGATGCTCGGATGTTTTGCATTTATACATCTCTTGCCTCTCCGAGTCGACGACAGCTGCGTTCTAGTCCGGAGCAAACTCAGAGACTGTTCTTATGAAGCCAAACCTCCTTACGAAACTTATGAAGCCAAACCTCCTTGCGAAACTTATGAAGCCAAACCTCCTTGTGAAATAATAAAACACGTTATTTTTTGTTTTTTTTTGTTTCTAGGACACTTGTATAAAACTCATGAAAGTCCGATGTAATGATAACTTGACTTGTTGCAATGAGAAATCAGGCAAATGACTGCAGTAATCTGTCATGCTTCAGTGTCAAAAATGTTTCGACTGCCGAAGTTCCAGAGCTTCCTATAAGATTTAGACGAGTAAAAACCAGATATGGTAATAGAGGCAGTAAGCAATTAAGCATCTCCTTTTTCTATGCGCAGTTTTTAACTCCTTGAAACACTTGAATACACAGTTACCATTTTTATTTTTTAAATGTATGGGATTTTAACACCGAATGCATCACATTGTGCTTCGTAATTGCTGTTTAAAATTAAAGAATAATCTTCTTTACAAATTTAAGCACTCCTCAGGAGTCAAACATTTCAGAGCATCTTCAGCGTAGCTCGCTACAATGACGATCGAAAGCGTAAGCATCTCGATAGAAACAAAATGGTGGAATGAGAATAAAGAACAAAAGAATAAGATCCTCATGCAGAAGCTCGGCTGTATGATACAGCGACCTTCTCTACAAGAGAGAAAGAGAAATTTATACTGGAAAGAAAAGGCATGCCTAAACTACAAATCTAAATCCATAACAGGCTCCCTTAACAAGTGTTATTGATTGAGCGATTGGTAGCGAGTGTGATCATTCAGAAGCGCTAGTTCCCAAAAGTACACTGACGAGGAGAGACACCATCAGCATACTCACTTGGGGTAGCTCAGATACTTCACACATTCCCGAGGAGTGCCAGGTGTCCCAGGTGAGCTGGAGGACTATCCCTTACAGTGCTCCCTCCTGGTGGGACAAGAATACCCCTGACCTGGGGGGACTAGAATACCCCTGAGGGTGTTGTGAATGCATTGAACTTCACCATCTTTGTACCAATATAACATTCGTGATTGAATGCCGACATGATTTTTCACAATGTTGCTTTAAATTATTATTCATTCTTTTGAAGGCTGTATCTGAAGTCAAGCATAAATAAGAAGCATTTAGTATGATAGTTTGTACAAATCATTTTCAGATTTTTCTTATTGAAATTTATTACGCCCATGACTGATTTTGAATGCTAAATTGTCAGTGGATTAATCTACCATGGCTCTACATTATCAGTCTATAATCAACAAAACATTTCTGAGCAGAAAGAGACCATTTCATAACTTCATAAGTGTAACGGCAAGAAAGAGAGTTAATTGATTGTATTTAATGAAGCTTAGTGTTGCTATACCATGATTCCAAGCAGAGTGTAAACTTCGATACGGCCAAATGAAAACCTAAAACTTCAAGCCTTCAGTGAAACAGGAAAACTCTCTGCGCCCTTAAAAATTCTGTGTTAACACACACGGAATTTTGTTCCACACGACTCATTCTGCCCACTTTGTCTCCCACACACAAAAAAAAACGCTGAATAGAAGCATTCCTTCTAAGCAAACAAAATCTGGTATGATCAAATGACACCGATAACGTAAGAGAGCGTCCCTCATTGCGGACGCGAAATTAACTCCGGTGCGCTCCGACAGTGGAGGGCGTTGCCGAGCAGGCTTTGCTCAACGCGCGGAGTTGGGCGGAGAGGCGCTTTGGGAAGTTACTTCTCCGCACTGGTCCATTGCGACGCGCGGCAAATCGAGCAATCCTGTGGGTGGCCCTCTCGCTGCTGCTCTCTAGAAAGTAACGTTAGCACGTGAGCTGCACTCGAAGTTTGTTTTGCAATGAATACGAGTTTTTTGTATCTTTAAACTGCGCTACGTTTCGCAAATCTATCAGCACTTTAAGCTCATGCAGTAAAGGACCCGTCTCCGTGCTTTAATGTTGATTTTATCAACACCCCTCATCATTGTTATTATTTAAACTTTTTCTTTTGATTTTGTCTCTATACAGATACGGAGTCAAGTGTCTCCGCTTACTGACGTCAACGTTTAAAAGTTCAGAGCTTGCGAGTGCATTAAAGTTTAAATTTAAAGCTGTCGGACGAGAAAAACACATGTAGAATTTGAGTACTGCGCTGGAAGATTCTACAAATTTTGCAACAAGTTAGCTAGTAGATCCATGAAAGGATAATTTTACCACAGCAATTTCATCTGTAATATCGAATGGATGCTCTCTAATATTTAGCACCTATTATTTTGACAAATACGTTCAAAGTATTAATCCAAGTGCTCCACTGAGAAAACCACCTGCAAAATATTTAGCGATATATGTCAGTTCACCTTTAGTTTGATAAAATTTTATTGCAATCTAGCAACATTGAAATGATAAGCTCCTCTGCAATCACAGAGAAGACTTATTGCAGATGGCTGTCAGATTTCTTTCTCGCAACACAAATTGGAGGATAAAGGACGTACAATACGAGGCAGCCGTCGCTCAGTCTATCAATGGGACAGACTCCTTTATTATTTAGAAAGAAATGCTGATGGGATCAGCTCTGTTCATGGCACTCCTTTAAGAGTCCACCCATGCACTGGCATAAGATAAGATCATTACAAAGAAGCCTTGCACTCAAGCTTGAGACGTGTAGCATTCATTTCAGCGTTCATTTACAACTCTTATTTACCGAGATACCAAGCATGGCACCGCCGCACCACACTTCTTGTTTACCGTACAAACAAAGAAGAGGCGTCGCCTCTCGGCGCGCATATCGAGACGATCCCAGCCAGCGAACGGGAGGGCAGTCATCATATCAAGATGCAAGACATGAGTGCAAAGAGCCGTGCGATGCCTCAGAGATATGCCCATCCTGACAAGTGGCAACGCAACTGTTTAGTCCTCACCCGTCCACTTTAGGAGTATATGCTAATTCATATGAGAGGCTTACTTTCCGATTATTGAAGTCCAGGTCAACGTGCATTGCATTATTGAGCTATTGACGCATGCATGAAGGTTAATTGAACCCAACTATTACTTTCCAACCTTTCTCAAGCCCACGCTGCGATATGATCATTTCGATGTTGAGGTCATAGTTAATGGGTCTGAAAAATTAGCGGCAAGCGTTCGGTTAAATATTTCTAAAGGTGTCAGGCATGGCGAGCATGCAAGCAGCATCAAAATGATCTTCAACACACCCCGGCGCACGACGGCGCTGACGCGAGGATGACTTGAGTCCAGATGGTGGAGTCGAGACGAGAAGAGACCCCATGGAGCGGCCAGGGATCTTGTCACGAGACCAGACTATGCTAATGCTCACAACTTCTGCTGCCGCTGTTCCGTCCTCGCCCTCCTGCTCTGGGGGAACTTCGCTTAATTCGGACCAGCAGACCAAAGCTGTAATGAAGACCTCAAAGTTTTAGTCCGGAGCCGCGATGTTGACGTCGCTATTATATCTATTGGGCACACAGCTCCAGTTCGTTCTGGAGCGCAACACTCGTAAGTGGACGTTTGGACCCTGTGGCAGAGTCTGATTTTGGAAGAGAATTGAGATCATCAATGTTCTTAATGGCTCGGTTGCTAGCAGCTTCGTCGCTGACCCCATTTCTAAAACAATTTTATTTGAATTCAAGTTGTCAGGGATATAACGCTAATTTTTGTGAAGTCATGACCCCTGCCGTCAAACTTGTTTATGCCAAATTTTAGCGAAAAATTGTTTTGAATATTATGCAAACTAAGAAGAACTGAACAAAAACATTCTTGCATCTTTCTAATGCCTCCTTTTGACTTGAGTATATTTAACATTGAATAAATTAGCATTATTTTTGGCAACAATATATCATCAATCACTATTTCACCTGCTTACTTGATGCACATACAGGAACAGCCACGGTATCCCATTTGTATTTTTAATTGTAGTTTTGTTAGTCGCTATTTGAAGCGTTTGATCATGGGCGCAAATGACATTCACATGTGATACTCCATGGTATTCAATCCTATCTAAAACGGTAGCTTTATTTGATTCTCTCTTACATTACTCACGACTCGATTTAGAGTTTCATTAGGGAAGTAAAACTGAATTTAAAAGCCTTGTTATAATTCATTCACTAAACCCACTAACTTGAGAAGAAGACCTATAACTTTGAGGGGTTTTAGAAATAGTTTTAGATGATTTTAAGCGAATTTTCTTCCGCCGTTTAGATGCCGCCAGCATTGGCTCAAGCATTTAGAGTTGTTGGTCCCTAATACAGTTATGCGTCTCTGCCAGTCTCGTATTGAGACTCGAGGAACTGAAAGCACACCAAAGTTAGATTTAGTGGCCAAAGCGAGCGCAGTAAATTTTAATGAGCTTTTCATTTCAGCCGCCTCACTGATCTGTCTATCATTGAATTTTTATTAGATGACCTGAGCGTTTTCTACCGTCGACACAACTATCTATGCCGTCGTCTAGCTATAGAAACTAGACGTTATTCATTTCCTGTTGTACTATAGTACATATTCACAGTGCCTATAAAAGCTTAGAATTTAATCATACGAGCTGAATAGCTGTGGGAAATTCATAATTGCTGGTGCCCTAGGTTAACAATTTGAAAAATTTGGTGTGTTTTTCTAGCTTATTCCGTTAAATTTTTATATTCCCCGAGATGAACAATGATCCTTATTTTTGGAACGTGAGTTAAAGTTTTAAATACCCACTTGATTCTAAACTCATTTGCTATTTTTCAAGTCAGACCACAAAATTAGAACCATCGAGTACTCTTCCTCTTGCTATGTGCGATGTTTTCAAATCCGCAGGTAAATTCTATGAACGGTTTCCATGTTGAGTAGAATGTCATTTCCTAAAATCCCTTTGGAAGTACTTGGATGTTTTTCATATTGGCATGTAATTTCTCCCTGTCATCTGAATAACAAAATATTTTTCAGTTGTCAGTTACATTACTTCCAGTAACATCATGAGCTTCTCTAAGTATAATTTCTATCGGTCAGAACTACTACAGTTCAATCTCATAAAAATGGTGCGGCTTCAAGGTACTCGAATTGTCGTCAGATGTGCTGTTTTTGCTGTTTATGCCTCCGATGCCATTAGGGTTGGATGCAACAAGCCTGTGTCCAACTATCTGCTCCAACGCCATTAGGGTTGTGTGCAACAAGCCTGTGTCCAACTATCTGCTCCAACGCCATTAGGGTTGTGTGCAACAAGCCTGTGTCCAACTAACTGCTCCAATGCCATTAGGGTTGGATGCAACAAGCCTGTGTCCAACTATCTGCTCCAACGCCATTAGGGTTGTGTGCAACAAGCCTGTGTCCAACTAACTTCTCCAATGCCATTAGGGTTGGATGCAACAAGCCTGTGTCCAACTAACTACTCCAATACCATTAGGGTTGGATGCAACAAACCTGTCTCCAATTAACTGCTCCAATACCATTAGGGTTGGATGCAACAAGCCTGTGTCCAACTAACTGCTCCATCCAGATTCCGTCAGCCACAGAAACGGCCCCCTTTGACCAACAGGAACAGAAGCCCGCATAATTAAGGTCATCATTGCAACGTCAGCTTGGCCTTTAATTAAGATGAAAAGGCTCGCACCCAATGGATCAAATGCCCGCTTCCTCGCTGGAGAAAATAAAGTCTGTCAGGCTTAGCATTCTCGTGCATTTCTTTTTTTTTGTAACAGAGTGGAATGTACACAGTGCAATGTACGTCTGTAGTACATGGAAAAAATTGGCGTCAACTTTGTGTAAAACAGGGAATTTTGTTCGATTTGTCGCATTTTTTCGGAAATTTGGTGGAGTTCAGGAGGCGAGATGACATTGCTCTTTTTTTGCCAGCTTTGAATATTTTAATGTAAACTTTTATGCATGTATCTTTTCCGAAAGAGCGTTGCAGTGTCAATTCAATAATGGTATTTTTTGACAATGATTGATTAGCGTTTCTAGAAAAACTTCCTTCTTGCTATTAAGTACTTCTGTGTGGTTGTGAGTAGAAGCTTCAAAAATTCATATATGTTTTCTAACGAAAGCGGAATTAGTTACTGCCGAGTGGCAGTTCCTTCCTCACTCTGATATCGGTGACAGTGCCATTCAAATAATGGCGGTTGTGATGACTGTAATATGAGTACAGAAATGCTGACGTTCATGTGTTAAGACCTTTTATGGACACGTCCAGGAGTTTTCATGCTTCTTCTCCGAGACTGTGGTTAGAATTAAAAAAAGTGATTATGTCATGCTACACATTCAATGAAATTATTTAGAAAATTATCATTATCACTATTTAAAATATGATTTACAAATTTCGGAATGACGATGTCAATTTCATGGTATTTTTTCATTTTTAAATTATGATTCAAGTGTCAGTCATGCTGTCCATCCTCGCCTCGCGCTTCTTGTGCACACCTCAATTTGCTGTGCACGGACGATATTTTCAAAATGTCAAAATTGACCTCGTCAACTCAAACTACGAGGTTTTGTTAATATAAGGTCCAGTTCATAGAATTTTTTATCTATCAATCACCCCATAAAATTGGATTTGAAAATATTCTCAACAAATAATTTCGATTTCTCTAAACTTGGCTCAAGCATTGCATTAAGAGAATAACTAGCTTTAAAAATAAAAATAAGACGAGGTTTGGATGTGATGATGTCACTTTGGAGTGTCGCCCTCACCACAACGCCACAAAACAAAGAATGCGATAATTTCGTGCAAAGCACACCATAAATAAAAGCATCCTCATTCTCGTGCTCGTAATTTACGAAGAATTCCACATACTCGTCACGGACTTGAAATTATGCGCAAGCCTCGCCAATTTTCCGATCTTAAATCTTCTCAAAAACTTCAAGTGTTCAAGCAGTAATCGTTCATCAAATTTCCAGCAATTGCACTAAGCCATTTGGTGTTTTTACAGCCATCCAGATACGAGGTGGCCATTTTTTGCCTTTTTTGCCTTTTTGGAGATTCTTGCTGCCAAAACGCATACCTGGAGCTGCGGGGTATCGATCCCCGTACTTCTCGCATGCTAAGCGAGCGCTCTACCATTTGAGCTACAGCCCCTTCTTAACGCTTCTACTGTTTTGATATTTTTCTGAGATTTTATAAATATGTTTGATAATTTTCCTCATTTGAATAAAAGTGTCGTCAACGGTTCGTTCAAACGCTGTTAAAATTTGTATACTGAAATGTGTTCAATAGCTCGTTCCCTTAACATTTAGACTTTGATGCGGTCTTATAGCTACGTAGTCGGCTACTATACGATCTAGTTAGTATATTATGGAAGGAATGAATGAACTCACAAACATGAAAATTAGATTAATTTCAGATAGCAACGAAAATATATTCTGCAACTAAATTCCACTGAGACATTAAATTAATAAATAATTAATTCACGCATCTGATATTATGGTATGGAATTTCTTCGTATATTCATATAGTTTTCGAATATTCATAAATAAACAAATCAAAACACGTTAAACGGCGTACAATTTTATTAAAAAATTGCTCCCTTAGCTATTAGAGGCTCCAATAAGTGTTGTGCTAGAGACATGCAGGAGTAGCTCACCGAGAGCGACGACCGAGGATTCGTGAAAGCGACTCAACTTACTGTTACTCGCCTCCATTGCTGATAAAAAGATGCTTTATTCTTATCAAGCCTTATACATATCATCTGGTGCAGTGATCTTTCAAATGCCTTATAACTAACACCAGGACGCATTGACGGTTACTCCTGGCGAGAGTTGGTGAAGCGAAAAGGGATTTTTCCCAGCAACTGCCGAAATTCTTGTTTTTTCGCGATATCAGTGTTGGAATTTCACACATAATACGCCTTTATATGTAACATGGTTCTGGAATATTACATTACCGTTAGCAGTAACGGTAGTGTAATGTTAACGGTTCTTACATTAGTAACGGTTACATTACAACAGTAACGGTTCTTGCATTATATTTTAAAGTTTTGAAGTTGTTAATATCCTAGTATTTATGTCATCTTTTGTTTGATACGCATTCATTTATTATCATTTATTTCATCTTTTGTTTTATTTCAAGACGAAGTTCTCGTCTGTGATGCGGACAGTTTGGTGTGATCTGATAACTTCTCACGTGGGTAAACTCGAGTCCTCGCTGAGGATGAAAGCAATTTGGAGCAGACACGCACTAACCGAGCTCGCGATATGAGAACTTATGGGTTATCATTCTGGATTAATTATTTCATGTACTTATATCACTTTATTTTTACTCATGTTTTGTGTATCTTTACTATGTAGAGCACACACAATGAAAAAACCGTTATCGCACATTTTTATTCGACGATAAATTCCATGATTATCAGGGGAGCGGTTGATGTAATATCATGCTCCCTGCTATTTCGTGCTATATTTTTCTCTTGTTTTGGATGAGGAATGGAAAAAAAGCCCTTCAAATTCTTTCAAGGGACTCGGGGGTAAAATAATAGAGCTAAGTGAGCGACGTTTCGCTAACCTAGCTGGAGTTTACTGGAATGTTTTCAAACAAATTTTACGCTTAATTTGAGTTCGTTTAAACACGTTCAGAAATAGTTGGCTTTGTGAGTAGTAATGTTAGTTTGTGTGTGAGGCGTCATCTCTGACAGCAGTGCGGCGGGGCGCTGGACGGATGAGCTGAGACAGAACTTCGCAGCGCAAGTGGCGACTATGTTAACAAAATGTGAAAATTGACCTCGGATGGTCAAACTGCGAGGTTTTGACAATGCAAGGCCCAGTTCATAAAATAAACTTGTTCTTTTCCATCACCCCATAACATACTCTTAGATAAAATATCTCTCAACAAATCATTTTGATATTTTGGGGTCTCTAGACATTTTCTCGCTGATCTAAAATGCCTCGACATGTCAAGGTGAGAGAAATTTAAAAAATCGAGTCAGGTATTTTCAAGTCAATATGTGTCATGTAGAATCACACGTCAAATTGACCACAAACTCACTCACTAAAATAATTCGACGAGTTTGTGTGTGTCAGTTGTGCCACCAGCAGCTCAAAGTTCCAACTTTTGACCACGCGAACCAAACGTCAGCTCGCAACTTTGTGGGCCCGCTCAAGTTACAAGGACGCTCTGATCAACTCAACTTCGTGTGACTGTATAACGTTGTTTTATTATCTCGTTTTATGTAGATTTATTTAAACGGATAATCAGCGTTCCAATCATTCAAAATTAAAAAACTATTTCAATCTCTACCGTTTGCTATCAACGTGGTGTTGAATTTTACGTGAAATTGCAATTAACTTAATTTCTTTCGTAATAAACTAAAACTACGATTTCAAAACGGCTGTACTCTCCCACGTACTTTTTTACTTCAGTAATAATTACCTTCAAAATTTTGAAGAAGGTAAATCGTATTGTAAAATGTTACGTTTATTTGTTGATGTGGCACGTCTGATGCACCAGAAAAAGTCATTTTACATAAAACAGTCTTCAAAAGACGCTGACCATTTTCTTAATGAGAGAGGCTTGTGAATCTTCTGTACAAAACAAACAGATTTCCCTAATAATGATAATGGCGGCAGCAATAGGGTTACTAATCGAATAATTCTATTTTATTGCCGGCGTTGAGAGCTCATAAAGACGCATTGCTTTCTGGGCGGACTAATAGAAAATTGCCTGGCCATCATCACCCTCCGACTACCATCATATCCTGCCTGGTCTCTCTCTCGGTGTCATTTTTTGTCTAGGCTTGTCCCATTCATTTCAATGCGAGTCGCAGCGGCTCTTGATTGAGTGCTCGTGATAAGAAACATGGTGGCTCTCTCACACAGCTGCGGTATCTTAACTCGGGTAACATTAATAAATTTATAATCAGCATTTTAGGTTTAGTCCCACTCTAACTTTTATGATTTTACTCTCTGCGTCTAGCCCTCAGGGGGATGCAATTGTTGTCTCTATGGAAATTAGCGCTCCCAGAGGGAAAATTGTGAGGTCCTGAGCTAAGAGTTCAGTAGGCCTTCTTTTTGTTGAAATAAATTGTTTTTTGTTTTATTAAAGACGATCTTTTTTCGATTCACTGCTGTCCTGGTTTTCAGCACCTCTGATTTCCTTCTTTAGCTTTTATCTTGTTTCATGACCTTCCTTCTTGACTGACTGTTTTGATAAGCGTGGGATCCTTTGCGGGAACACCCCTTGTGCATAGATTCAAAGTTCCCATAACTCCATACTAAATTGTACGTTCATCTTTCCTCTTTTTGAACATCTTGGTTGTGGGAAGGGAGGCTAAACTAATTTATGAGCAATCAATCTCCCTGCGTGCAGGATTTTAGCCGCCCTGTGCATAGGCTATATTTGGTTGCTGATACCATAGACACCTCCGCAAAAAATTGAGCTGTGGTCTTGTGTGAAATGGTTTACTAGTTATTTAAAATTCCCGAGTACTTAAGTATGTTCAACATTTGAATTAAGAGGCACTCATTTTCCATTTTCACGAGTTCGTAGAATATAAGGCGTAAAACAACAGATTTGAATAGCAAAATTTATTATGATTTTATCATATCTTAGCTGAGCAATTCATAACAGCGCTTTGACAATACGTAGATGAGAGCTGCTGCTCAGACTGGAGAGTGTGCTCCCGTGCGGTCTGTGTGGTCCAGCAAACGAGTGTCGTGTTGTAGCTCAAAGAGTAATTCTACTTAGCTTATTTGCTAATAATTCATTTTTTACAATGTTTCAATTCAGTAGTGAATTAATTAAACGTTTCAAAATATACATGGGAAATCAAAGGCGGAGGAATTTTATCGCCGACAGTCTAATCATTTTTGGCTTGGTTTGTTCAAGCGAGTTGAAATACCTTGATCTGTTGAGTGGTGGTACCATTATTTGAAGTTATTGAACTTTGTTTTACGAATGAATTATGGGAACGAACATTACGTTTCGCGCTCAGTAAAGACTGACCTTGCAAAATACCTAGAACAATGACTCAACGGGGTAAAACCACAGTTTAGAACTAGTTAAATCAGTGGCAAGTGGTAGAATTACACATAGGTACCAATGATGCCATCATTGAAAAACAGTTAAAAAAGAGCCGTTTTCAATTTTCAGTTTAAAGTAACATTATCTCAGAAAAGAATTAACCAGGTTTAACTGTTGCATTGGTAAAACCTTAATTCTAAATAATTTCATAACATTCAATTCATTTTTAGTTTTGAGAGCGATAACTTGTGTTAGCTAACTGTGAAAAAAAAACATAAGATCCCGAGGTGAAAGGGTTCAGCTTTTCTAACGTAACAACGAACCTCATAAAAAGTGAGAACCGAAAATAATTGTCGTGCTATTTCTTTGCAGAAAATGAAAAACATTTCAGTTTTCAGTCCTGTTTTAGTGACAGCTCTTGAATTCAGTTAAAAGTGTTGAACATCGCCAAAAATAAAACTGATACCGGGAACCGCTAGATACGTCACCCACTTCAATGCGGACCTTTCATTCATTAACAATTCTGTTTTGGGAAAATATTTTCTGATAATAAAACGATAGCAAGTGAACTAATAGACTCGTCTACGATAATTCGCTGCCATCTCAGCCGTTTCCTTCGTAATGACAGTCTCATCAGGGGAATGACTAGGTTCGCATGTTTGTTTATAGAGCAGCTTTATATATACAAGTTCGCGTGACTGAATTCCATGGAGCCTTTTTACGAGAAGGCACGCGAAGCTTGTTGAGGTTATGAGTGTATGTTGGAGCTCTCATGTCTTGCTGCTCTGCCCCACACCGGACTTGGAGGCCTCGTTCTTGGAACGTTAACTGAGCGCTACAGCACGGCACGTACAGCACTGCGTCACACAACTGAGCGCTACAGCACGGCACGTACAGCACTGTGTCACACAACTGAGCGCTACAGCAC
>JACJUY010016076.1:0-14345 GCA_014220935.1 Platorchestia sp. MABIK | reverse complement strand
TCGATATGTCTACCATATTGTTTCATCATCCAAAATCGACTTTAATCTCTTAAACACCACTATATTCTACCATAATCACAACCATTATTTCCGACTGGGTGACTGATTTATAATATTAATTATACGGATTTATTTCCCTTATTCGACCGATTATTGCAATACATCCCCCCGAAACTTGTTTTTTTCGTTATTTGTACGCACATAGCTCGATAAAGCAAAATATTTGGGGCAATTTTACAAAGTTCTTACTTTGTACGAACTGCCATGTTTCCTGGAGGAACCTTCATCAGGGCTCTTTATTTAAATAACTAGGAATGTGCATCTCGCTTAAACATCGATGACATTAGGAACAATGATGTCTGTCATTTTGAAATCGATTTATTAATGATAGGATATCGACATTAAAGGATACACATTTGTGTGCAATTTTTCAGCAATTAAAACACTCATTGCATCTAGCAAACCACTGAATGCACTTGAACCAATACAATACTTCAACATTAGCGGTTATATAGCATAGTTCACTTGTGCTATACTGCCCCATTTAAAATCGACAGCTTATATTTGGCAAGTATCGAAAAGGAGAATCTAGTACAATATAGTGAACTGAGGTAAGAGGCACGCATTGAAGAATAACCACAGTACAACGAAATAAATTTTCATTGAAAAAAGAGATGGAACAGGTATTGTAAATTTCAAAAAAACATTTATTTGGAAGTTTTTCCCTGCTCGTTTGTATTTTCTACCGTTTGCCGTGCATTATATGTTGAATATCATGCATTATTTATTGCTCATTATCAGAAGAAGTCCATGCCTCGATGATATTTAAAAGCTTTTCTACACATCCACCAAGTAGAATTCCAACAGCGGTTATGATGTTAGAAAGCTCTTTTGATTAAATCGAAAGTAATTGCTTGTGGTTGTAGAAATGATCTGAAATGATATTAATAATTGGGAATGTCAAAAAAAGTTAAACAAATTAAGAAATACTACATCTATGAAACACTAAAAAAAGGGAATCGTGTAGCGAATTCCCATTATTATTAATGGTAAATAAATATTGAAATCCAGCAATATATGACAGAATTACGTTCTTAGATTGCCTCAGTTCTCTGAGATTAAAGTAAAATTAAATTATTTGATAGTTTATTTAAACATGATATCCGTTTGGTCTCCTCTTGGAAAAAAATAAGTTCAATTCACTAAAAGTTCCTAAGTTTAATCAGTATATTCCTCTTGATCCCAAGAAAGCTCACGGATTGCTACACTCGAACGGAGTTCAAAAGAAATGCTGAGAAATCTTAATGAATTGCTGGCATTAATCAGGGCAAATACTGTGTTTACTGAATTAGAGGGCATTAGAATTTATCTCCGTTGAATTACAGGCCCTTGAAAACTCATAGGTAACTTCCTCTGCCCAACCCAGATTTTCAGCTTAACTTGAGACAGATATGATACATAACCTCACTCATATATTCTTTAAGGTCTAAAGTGAATGATGAAACTTGAAGGCGCAGCTGTGACTCCAACAGCTATGATCATACCTAAAATGCTCGCACGGCTGCAGCAATCTCAGGCACTCAGTTTTGTATAAATGAGCTCCAAGCTTAGGTTCAACTGAGCCTGTAGATAGTGTCCGCTCTGTTTGTACTTTTCATTCATGGAACTGTGAATCAATGCACTGGCTATTGTCTAATTAACAATGCATTTAAAACATACAAAAATAATGAAAAACAAGAGTTACGATTGAGGGGTACCAAACCAAACCCTGGCAGCTGCTGTCCATGTGATCATTTGGTCACTAATTCTGTTGTTATTTGAGTATTGTAGGGAATAAAATTCTTTGACATAACCAGCTTTGTTCAACATTTATGATGCCGATGCCCAACGACTTTTGTGATGGCCAATTCACACTTAGGAGGCCTATGAACAGCACCTGTTTCAATTATGGTATAAGATGTAACGTAACAATTTGGGTGCGTGAATGTGTTTGTTAGTTGATGTCTACATATAAATAACTTGTGAAAACTATTTACTACGGCAGCAACGCCTTCCAATATCTCGCAATATTGTTACTGAAATACATGTCGGCTTGTACGGCTCAGTTCCTTTTTTTTAATAACGACTCACATGAATATACCATACTTTTCATCAGTTAGATGCTCTATTTAGTCGTAGTTTTACTACTTTTACAATTTAAAGATTGCATTACATAGAAAAAATTTGTTCGTAAATTTTTTTCATATATATTGCACGAAAAAGTATGTGCACTCTCGAAAAATTAGAACTTGATGTTTATCACAAATTTGAAAGATGTGTTGTCAAAATGAAACAGCTATCTCTGCGTACACAAGCGTTGTTTTTCGTTTTTCAGATTATTTTTTAAACAGTTTCAAATGTTCCTGATGTAATTAAGCTTACAAAAATGTTGTGCATGCAACGTAATCAATTGGTCGTTTGTCAGGGGCTGACATGGCATAGAAAAGGTTCTTCCCCATGACTCGAGAAATTTCGAGCATTTCAGAATGAATGGTTGTCAAATATTCCTCTTTTATCTGAACTCTCTAACTATGGACCGTCGTGAAGTGTACTAGACGATGTTAAGTTTGTATTCATTGCTTCAGTTTCCATCCAAACTTGACGTTATTGCTCCATTCTTTATGAATATGAGTAAATTGTTTGCGGAACATTACTCTGAGTCCATAAAATGTCACATCGCCAACAATTTGACTTACGACGAGTTTATTGGTATACTATAAATGCACTCTCGAATACTACCTTTACTCTCTTCAGGAAGTAAATGACCTCCAAACATTAAGGTGATCGGTAGCGTAAGCACTTACTACCATACGATGTATGAACACATTTCCAGAAAAACTACATGACCACAACAAGAGAAACGGTGTGTATTTTCTCTTACTGATGTGAAGAGTTCACTAATTTGATTTGTTTCAGTTCGTCTCCTAGAGGCTCCAAAATGTCCAATGAAATGATTTCACAAAACATTTGTGAAATCAACGGGGAATACGAGTGGTATCAATCAGCTGATATTTCACATCGATGATTTGTAAAGCTCTCAAAGTTAAAGTTTCTTGCGTTCCTACAGAATACATTGACGTATTCTAGGCCTACGCGAAATGTTAGCAGCATTACGGCCTCCTTCAACGACAGTTATCAAAACCAGATCTGATTTAAAATATGAAATTCTGTGTTTCGAAAACATTATCCACGTAATACCCTCTGTACATACTAATAACGTTGTAACGTTTGCATAGAGTAACTTGAGCTCAGGAAAAAATAAAAATAGAAGTAGATGGAAGCTTGAAAGCGAGCCTCGCCCATGTCGTTCTCCTCTTGGGCCCATATAGGCAGCGTGAAGAAGTCGCCTTTTTAGGACATTATTGAAATGCCTGGCGATAATGGCAAGATTAATGTCTCTTTAGAAAGACCTAATGGCATGCGTTAGCCCACCGCAGCATTAAACGGCAGACTGCACGAACGGAAGCTGAGGGCTCCTGTAGAACTGGCTCAAAATCCAAGGAGTGCAACCTGATGGTTTTACATTTTCTGGAGCTCAACTGGGCCTCATGTCCATGGATATTGAGAGCAATCACGCGACTGTGATTTTGCCGCTTGTTTTTGTGGTTGAATTGAAGGACTTCACACTGATTAATTTTACAAACAGTCACGAGGGGCTTCACTGTTTGATTATTTGCACGCTTTTGGATTTAATAATATTGTTTTAGGCTTTTGAAAAACTAAGGACTTGTTAATGAAGTTAGTAGCATCTCAAACTTCTTGTCCATGAGAAATTTTAATGATCCTAACTGAACAGAACAAGCGTGAGTAAACATCTACTAGTTCATTTTGTAGACTGAACTGAATAAATTTCGACCACATGGTGCTAAAGATGATGTGTTTTAAACTAAAACAGGAAACTAATCAGTGAAAGCAGCTCGGCTATACGCAAGCATGCACACATGTCAGGTCACATGAAAGGTATAAATTTTCCTGAACAAGCTTTTGTTTTTCGTGTAATTTACAACGTAAATTTTTAACAATTTCTTAGTGCATTGTTTGTTATGTTATGACTAAAGCCCGGACTTTTGCCATAAATGCCTATAATGCCTAAAGCGCCATAAGTGGATATAATGCCATAAGTGCCTTCATAGCGCCATAAATGCTTTCATAATGCCATAAGCGCCTACTAATGCTGCCTATGTACGATATATTATTTCAAGAGTACTGCAACCCAACCTAACTAGTGTATTCAATCACTAAAAATTCCAAAACAGAAAAAGTATCTGGGAGCTGCAGGTGATTGGTTGTTTGGTAGTGACCGCATATACGGTCCAGGTTGCGGTGAAACATCACTGTAGAGAGCGATGTGAGCGAAGTGTGGGAGGCTACGCCCGGAGGTACAGAGTCCAATGCCGCAGGATTTCAACCCCGCTCACCCCTCTCCCTCCACCTCCGAGCAGCTACAGCACCACCTCCGAGCAGCTACAGCATTGTTAGGTTGGGGTAATTTAGGTTAGGTAAGTTAACTTAAGTTAGGTTAAGTAGGTTAGGTTAGGTTAGGTTGGGTTAGGGTAGGCCAAGTTCAGTTAGTTTACGATTAAGTTAAAAAAGGTAGAGAATCCCTGTTTTTGAGTGCCGAGATGGAGGGTCGAATGGCCAAAATCCACTTACTAAGTACTTGTAGTGGTTATAATGCAGTGATTAAAAATAACTGTAAAGCGAACACATAGGTTAATAAACCTCAGTAGTACTACATAGTCAAAAAATTGGCGCGAATGGCAACTTCATGTAGCAATTCGGAGGTGGAGGGAGAGGGGTGGCGGGGTCGAAATCCTGCGGTATTGGACCCAGTGCCGCCTGGAGCAAAGCGTGAGTTAAAAACGCGGTCGTAGTTAGGTTAAAGTTAGTTGTTTTTAGGTTTCCGGTTTTCATATGACGATGTGTCAACGATAGTAAGGGATGACGTTTTATGGTAGCCGGTTTTACTGTTTTTAACGGTAGTCGTTATATCATGGCCATGCAGTGGCCGAGTGTACAGAGCGCTTGCGTTCTGTGCTTCCTGCACGGGTTCGAGCCCTGTGCGCAGCGGTTGACGTGAAGAACTCTGACGCGGCAAATCAGGGCCGTTGCCTGCAGTGTGGTCACTGTCCTCAAGGAATGCTACCTGGGCACTAAACGAGAGGAAAATAAGGCCTTAAAGCTCGGGCGTGACTAGGGGCCATGGGAACCCCTATCATGTACATTCCCTGTAAGAGTATCTCGTCAATGATACTCAGCCACTCTCTACTAAAAAGAGAAAATGGCTTGGTATATACCTATATACATTATAACATGAATCTAAATAATTACCCTAACTAAAATATGATGCTTAATGTATATCCAGTTGATTTTGTTACATGTGTTTTGAAATAACTCTTTTTTCCTCTCCCTATCTATTCAGATTACTGTTACTAATTTGTGTAAAATTAGTTCAATTGCCATCCATTCAATGCCTAAAGCCAATCGAACAGATGCAGCCAAGATTCTTGGTTACTTAGCAGAATGCGGCGAAAATGTTTTTTCTAGCTGTGCAAATAATATATTATGCTGCAATACATGCAGGACACGAGTAAATGTGAAAAAAATATGTTAGTGCACCAACACCTACGGTCTAAACGGCATCAACAAGGCGACCTGGAAGTCGACAATTCACAACCGTCACGAAGTGCGGCCAGTTCTGCTAACGCGTCTACTGTTCAGTATTCGCTTCCCAAATGAATCAACTCTGAGAAAATATTATGTTGATAAAAACTACTCTAAAACCATTAATAAAATGAGGAAAAATATTCGTGATTATAACAACGTACTTCTATTTGTTACGGATGCCGCTCCGTACATGAAGAAAGCAGTTAAAACATTGCAGGTTCTGTTTCCTTGCATGATCCATGTTACATGTTTAGTGCATAGATTTCATAGAATATCCGAAGAAGTTTGCTCGCTATTTCCACATGTGGACAGTTTGATGCAAATGGCAAGAAAATTTTCTTAAGTCGCTTCACTTTCGTGAATGTGTCCCAATCCTGACCTGAGCTTGCTCCCACAACCAATTATCACGAAATGGGGAGCGTAGTTATCAGCTGCTTTCTAGTATTCTTCCAACTTCGACGCTCTAAAAGACATCTTCAACACATAAGATAGTGAAGACGCTGCCTCCATACGCATTGTTCAGGAATTGATGTGCAATTCTCGTTTACAGAACGATCTCTCCTTCATTGAAGCACACTTTCAAACGCTACCGCAAACCATGGAATCACTAGAAAAAAGGAATATTCCGCTGCATTATGCTTTATATTTGGTTGGTTGATGGCACTATAGAAAAATTGAAGAGCACTCTCGGGGAAAAAGGCAAACACATAGCTGAAAAATATCACAATTTGTTTGATTCTAATGTCGGCCTAGGATAGATGAAAGATATTGAACAGGTTCTTAACGGAACAAATGATCAATATGCGTTGATAATATTTCACCAAGAGATGTAGCGTGTTTCAAGTACGCCTCCGTTACAGCTGTGGAAATTGATTAAAAGATCATTCTCAAAACTTAAGCAAATACTCTCTGATCCTGTTTAACCTGTGGAAACATTAGGAAGCTTATTGTCACAGCTTGTAACAATGAATTGACTGACGAATAACAATGTGTTGTAAAAGTTTTTGGTTGTATCTATTGACAATGTTTCGCTATTTTCACTGTTGTTGAAGTTGAAGTTTTGTTACACGTTACTATAAGGTTCATTCCATGTTATAAAATAATCTTTCTATTTCATATCTATAACGAATTTCAATTACTAAAAATGTTTTCTCATGAACATTGCAGTAGATACAATAACTTTAATTCGTTTAATTTTTTTCATTTCATACATAAACACATTTTGACGATATTGCAGGACCGGGTGATTATCAGCGAAAGCATGAATTGTTCAATTCCAAAATGCTTGCATTGGATGTCTCAAATGCCTACGAAACTGCCATAAATGCCCATGAATAGTGCCATAAATGCCTACGTAACTGTCATAAATGCTAACGAACACTTCCATAAATGCCTACGAATACTGCCATAAAGGCCTATGGTTAAGTGCCATAGGTGCCTGTGTTTTTGTGCCATAAATGCCTTTTTATAAATGCCTAAACGTCCGGGCTCTAGTTATGACATATCTGATTTTTTTCACTCATGATGAGGTACTTTGTTGTCTATCTCTGAATATATAATCAGCAATTCTTAATGTCTAACTCTAAAATTTATTGCATTTGTACTATGAAACTTTGAGATTTCTAAGTTGTCATGCCCGTCAGTAAAACTAGCTGTTCTGCGCACAACTGTATTACCCTTGTTTGCTTGAAGGCTCTTGATAGTATCTTAAATCCAGGGATTGAAATTTGGTACAATTTTTATGTGTCGATATTGGCTCTTGCAAAGGTAGAGACTGGCAATTATTCAAAAGAATGGCTGACACTCTATCAAAACTCATTGTAATATCCTCATATTTGAGCGCTCCTGCTCACTGACACGAAAACTTGAATGCCACGTAGAAAACTGAAAAGAATTGAAAAGTAGATCACCGATTGTACATTAACACGGCAATTAGTGGCGGCTCGCGCTCTGGGCTCATCGTCGATGAAAATGAGGGCGAGGACAGTGAAGTTAGATTCAAATTACGTGTATATCATAAATGAATAGTTCATGTTTATGCCAAGGTTTGCATCGGCTAATGGCAATTTAGGATCATTTTAACATAAACGTCTTCAATTCAGCCAAATTAAAAAAATCATTGCTGAAAAGTGGTGTAAAGCCTTCAAGCCAAAGGTGCACTGGTCAGGCAATGAATTTGTCACAGAGCGTTGGACCGAGACAGATTAGAAACTGTCCACAGAAAAGAAAGGCTTCACAGCCTCCATGGTGACCTTGAAACTTAGATAAATGTATCTCAGAGAATCAGCGACATAAGTATAACAGAAATGTGGTAAAATGGATTTCGAATCCTATTTTAGCCAGTAGTAGAACTTTGCTTGAGGAAAATATGAAATGTCAACTTTTAATTAATGGTGCAAATATTTTCTGCTTCTCTTTTTGAGTAAATTCAAATGAGATGGCAATGTGAAAGCCAAGGCAAAATACCTTTTGAGTCGATAAGGGATTGATTTAACCTGCATTTTCAAATATCAGCCTTGAAATCGAGAGAGTATAAATTTGCAGGTCATGCCTTATTTTCCCACAGCAGAGTTTTACTTCTACAGTCAACTTATTTTATTTTCTCATATAAATTTTCAGCTTAGCTCATGTTTGCAATTTCTGTCTTCTTAATGCAAGTTTACCTTTAATAAACGCTTCTATGTTATATGCTGAGGCGATAATACACAAAATGATTGATGCAAGCATCTATGTTATTTTGAAATTCCACAAAACTTTAGCTCGTAGACTGCCATCATTTAAAAATAACAATCCTGTTCCTGGACTCTTTTCACTGAGAAAACTGAAAAGTTTTCAGCCATGATATTTGAATCATTAACCTAATTTTATTGATTTATCTTCAATTCAATAGACTGAGCGAAGACATAAGACATTTTGCATTTTTGCTCTAGTATCATCTTGGTGAATTAATCTCTCAATAACCATATCAAGCACAAAATGGAATTAAACAATCCATTCACATAAATCCTTTTCATTATGAGGCAAAAATTTTTTAATTTTTCACTTCCATCCTACTCAAATTATTTGTGGGCCAGAGGAACAAAAAATAATTTATTGCATTTAGTCAGTCGACAGTGTTGATTAAGTTGGTCAGTTTTCTCGAGGCCATTTAATCGAAGGCATTCCACCAGTACTGGATCGTGATTCACGGAATAGACTTGAAATTAATGTTTCTGATAAACCATACGCTGTTGTATGGTTTTGAGATTGCGCCTGGTAGAAATATGGTAAATAGAAACATGTATGGGGGAGAGCGGTGAAAAGTTTTCATCTGTGAATATTTTAGTAATAAAATCGCCTCATTCTTCGCTACAGAACCAAGTTCTCGCCAGTATAAGTTGTTCTCATGTGGCGATTGTAAGTAGTTACATTTAAACAATCCCTACATCGAAAATTTAGGATAAATTGAAGAATGTGTTTGTTCATTCTGACGCTAACACATAAAATGCATTGAAGGATAATTTAGTTGTTTTACAATCCAAAAAACAAAAACTAAAAAAAATGGAATGCTAACTCTCAGTTTTCATGCCATTATAAACATTTGAAGTCTATTTATTACATCCCGGAACGCTAGCGAGGAAATACATAAGCTTTATATATAACGCCAAAAAATATTTCAGTTCATGGTTGCTTTCTTAATCATCCCACCACACGAATGTTGGTTCTGAAAAACTTGTTCCGATCTTGCCATGGTTTAGTTTTCTCTTATATAATTCAAAGCTGTTACTTAGGATGAACAGTCGTCCAGCATAAGGAGATACAGCACCATCACTATACTTTCAATTTTAATTGCTAAATCGTTCGATGAACTCGAGCTTCATTTCCGAAAACTTTGCATCGTTAACATTTTTTATGCATCCCAGTTTAGAACGGAAGAAAGAAAATCAGAATGATATTATCTTTGCGCATGCTGATAAAATTTAGCGAGCTTACCATATGCAGGAGGGCAGAAATCGGATGATGACTTTCTCACACGCGACTGTAAATGTAACTTTGACAGACAGCTCTCTGTATTTTTACACGGGCATGCACACATTTTATGATAGCTTATCATCGATAGAAATTTCATTTAGAAACTTTTTCTCAACCTCAAGTTGAATAATTTTCTTTTATTCCATGCTTTACACGTCTGGCTGCCGTACCCGGTGACTCCTAATTTTGGTTCATGAACCATTGAAAAAAGTAATGTAGGTTTTATGTATCTCTCACAGCAAGCTAAGCAGTTTAGCCTACTGTCCTTCAAATAGTGGATGCACGCCGACGAAATCGTTTACGATTTTGTGTGGTTCAGTCACCAAGCCATTTTTCGATATCTCGTAATTTTTGAAGTGAAACTCAAGAAGTGTGGGAGACAGAGTAGAAAACGAGTTGTAGTCCGATAGGGGGAGGGTCGGCCACAAGGTCTCATCCCAAGTGCCGAAATCGTGTCTGATGCCTTTCGCTGCGTGTGTTGTGTTGCCTTGTAGTAAAATTACTTTTCCGTGTCTTGCAGCTCAGTCTGTACGCTTTCCGATTAGTGCATGGTTCATCAGTCAAATTTGATATAGTCGTGTTCAGCATTTGATTCTGTCAATTGTTTAGTTGTTGGCCATAGCAAACGGTTTTCACTGTCTCAGCTGGTTCCAGAAGCTGGTGGTACAGCAAACTGATATGTTCCCTCATAATTTGTAACACTTTTTTTCTTGCAAGGTCATTTTTGCGGTCGATGCGGATAGTTTTTCTCGATTTCCAAATGACTTTTTACGCCGTAGATCTCGAAATGCATCATTTCTTCTCCAGTACAATCTAACGCAAGAAAAACGTTTTTTCAAACTGAGGATGCAACATTTACACACACCGCGGCAAATGCTCTTGATTTGGTTTGAAATTATATATGTTTGTTAATTACACAAAATTTATTTCACGCCAACTCGAACTTGGTTGCGCATCAACACGGCTTAGACCATATAGTAGTACTGTCGAAGCCACAAATTGATCAACACTTGAGATTGTGAACCGACCTTCGCATCTTATGCCATGCAGCATAAGAATCAACATTTTCTGTGTAACACACCTGGTTTACGAAGCAAAATAGATCTCATCGTGAGGACAATATTACTTCCTTTAAAAATATTGAAATGCGCTGAGACTCATGAGTTTGTGCTTCAGTTTAATACTCTATGTATTGTACTTCAGCGGTTCAAAACCCTATAGAACACATATGCTCGAAATCTGAAAAAATAATTTAGAGCACAAAAAAGCACACGCTTCTGTCAATTTTCTTCTAAAATTGCTGTCAAATGCGCAAAGGGGCATTTGAATCACCTGATCCAATCTGATTTATTTTATCCAGACAATACTCATGCATCGGGTGAACTCCGCCTGTGAGCAAATAACCTCACTGATAAAGTCAAAAATGTGAAAATTTTCTCTTCCCCTTCACTGTCAATCCAAGAAGAGCACGCTCATTTTCCCCTCTTAATCCTTGGAGAAAGATTTCGATGTCGCTGACTCCAATGTGATAGTAGTTTGGTCTTTCTTTGAAAGAAAATTCGAACCTCTGAAAATAATATAAGGAAAAAGCCTACAAACACTCCTTCTCAATAGGCAGCGCAGTCAAGACGCTGTTTGTGAGGTCGTTTAGACACGTCTCTGTGATCCCCGCATTGCAGTGCAGCCACCCACTTCTAAGTTGTAACGAGATCGCATTCAGAAGTCCAAGTTATAGCGACATTATGCGAGAGACCTCGCCCCACAACCTGTTCATTTTACTTCTGAACTTTTCACGAGAATTGCCCTTGCGCTGCAGGGTTTCAGTTATTATTAGGTTCGTGCTGAGATTCCGATATAGAAATTGGCTTATTTTTTCGCATTTTAGAAAGTAAATTGCCGGTATCGTAGTACGATGCGAAGTAAAGTTATTGAGTTATTTTCGGTTACATATTTAAGGAAGCTCCCTATAAACTTGTAAAGTACATTGAGTGTCCAAAACAGCGAGTACATTTTCGAAATTGTTTAGCATGAAATACGCTTCATTTCATTTTTCTGCTACACCCATTGCAGCAGTGCTGAAAAATCTAACGCAGAAAAATATAATCAAGCGTCAGAAAACCAACCTTCATTATTTTTTGTAATTTTGTTGGAAACGTGTGCACGAGCCAGCTGTATGAATGAATAAAGCATTGTTAAAAACGTAACATTTTTAGAGGCACTGTTTTTATTTAATCCCGTGTTTCACATATTTAGTCGGTGCATGAAGATTATCCGTTAACAGTTGGGTTACAAATAACACACGATCGTTCAGCAAAGAGCTCGAAATACGTAACTGAAACCTAGATCATGTCTCTAATTTTTATTAGCGCATATCGTCTCAGGAGCGCAATTCAGAGGAGAAACACAAAAAGTGAGAGCACGTGGTTCCCAAACTATTGCCTTCTCAGGTAGCAAGAGTGTTAAATAACCAATGAGCGTACTATTTGAACGTTTCTTAGGGAATCTCACTCCCAGGGTAGATGGAAAGATCAGCGTCGGGATGAACATATGTGTTGGGTAACGTTTCGAAATACATAGAGCAATGATAATGAAGGCAGAATGAAAATATGCAGGGAAGAATCTCGAGAAAAACTTTTAACTAAAATCAAAAGAACACACACCCACAACCGTTAAAACTTCTGATTGTGCACTACCCAGCCAAACGGCACATATTCACACCAACAGAAACACCCAAATATACACTCAGACCAGCATTTCAGGAAGTTAGGTAGTTCGGGCTATGAATAACCTGGTTACACTTTAATCGTTAAATAAATGTAGAATGTTAGTGAATATTCAAACAAAACTTCTAAAATGGTACGATCCTGTTTATGGTTTGGTTCAATAATTATAAAAAAAAGCAATTTTGATGGGGTGATTGGAACTATTAAGGCCCTATTACACGGGGCAACACTTTGCCTCGCCTACGGCAACTGAAATGACGCTACTTGTGGGTGCGGTACACGGTATACATAAGACAGGTAGGTCCACTTCAAAGTGAACAGCCTCGCCCAACCTTTAGACAAGCCAGCCAATAGGAGACGTTTGAGCTGATGACGTCACCAGCCCCATACCACGTGATTCACACCACACTCGCGGCAGCGTACACTGGTTGCCGTACGTATGATTGCACCGTGGCAGGAACCGCTGGGTTTCCGCACATACGTATTGAAAAAAAATTAAATCGTCTGGAAACTATAATACTGAAAAACTTTGATAATCTCGTATGCAATGCTTAATAGCCACGTAATAATTAAAATTTGTGTGCATACTGAGCAAAACCTTCATATTTATCAATACAAAGCCCCGTTTGTGACTTGCATACTCGTTTGATTTCTCAAATTCAAATGTTTTTTTCGAGTGTTGAAAGGATAAATCAAATGAAAGTCCTCATAATGTTACTTTATATTTCAGACAGGAACACCGAGTTCATCGTTTTTCAACGTAAATAAACCACAGGATGAAATTATTCTGGCAAACAATGCTTTTCGCATCAAGAAAGTCTTCAATTCTTTTGAAATACTTGTTGAACGATATACATGGGAAGAAGGATCAGTTATTTTACAATGCCCATCATCTTTAATGCCTGTTTATTTTAAACTATATATATTATAGGCCTCGTATAAATTCAAATTGCAATAGGCTCCTGAAGTACCAATCTACCTCCTGCCCCTTTTTCATAATCTGCTGTGCTCTCTCACTCTTGCCTACCGATTTGTTCAGACGATTTTTGAATAATAACCGCTACATCACATTGCGTTATAAAGAATGTGTTATCAAGATTAGTTAATTTTCGAATTGCTCTGTATCCATGATCGACGTCTTAATAGTTGAAAATTTGAACAACGAGCATCTTTGAACTAAAAGTGTAGCTGCTTTGAGTAAGTACAGGAATATTGGCAGTATTGCTGTAGTCAGTCCAGCAGCTACACTTTTCCTAGTGAAAATCTCTCAAAGCAGTAAAACATGCATTTGGCCTAGTTTCATTACATGGCAAAAGTAACCTTACATCCATATATAATCGATGAATGCATTATTGTAGCAATTAAATATTGAACACTACGTCCTTTAATTACTAAATATACATATATATATATTTATATTATGTATACATATATATAGACACACACGCCACACATCCTATGATATGCAACTTACTCCGGTTAATTATAGTATAAATGAATAATAATAATCTCAGTTAACGACAACTTCGGTCATAGACTATTTAGTTGTCGCTTTGGCACTTCTACCGAAGTTACTGTGCTGTTGTAAGGTGGTACGCTGAGGTCATGAGTGTCTTCCATCTTTCTCCGCTATCTACACAAATTACTTCAATTCCCGCGTTGTTGCTCGCATATTCCATCTTACTCAGTCAAGTGTGATACAACTCAATACAATACACTTTTCACCAAAAAAACAAAACTCATGTCCGACTTCAACAATAGCTGGCGTAACGCATGAAGTATGCCCTCCTTTAGTCGGCCCACAACAATTCTCTAGAACTTCACCCCCATTCGTTACACAGCGATATAGCATTACATAAATATCGATAACTACCGTTTAGCATGAGCGACCTGAAAAAGAGCCGT
>JACJUY010016072.1:1620-12168 GCA_014220935.1 Platorchestia sp. MABIK | reverse complement strand
TTTTATTTGTGGAAATTTCAAATGGGAATTTATGCCATGATGACTTCCAGCACATAAATCCTGGTGCAAGGTTGAAAGAAAGTTCAGAAGAAGAAAATCACGAAATGAGACAGAGAGGTGCAGAAAGGAGACCAGTGAAGCGAATGAAAGATGGTCTTCAAATAAAAACATTTCACCCTAAATACATTTTTTTCATGAAAATTGGATAGATCATCCAAGAATACACATGTTACATTTTATCACTGCTTGCTAAAAAATTGCTGAGAAAAACTGATACAAACAACCCTCCAAATTGGCCACCGATAGGCTTCTCAACATTACAGTTAACTAATAGGGAAAAATCAAGAAGAATGTAATGAAGTCAATGAGAAGCGTCCCTACAAAAATATAAGTATAAGGAGGGTCAATTGGAAGGTCGTCATTGATTTCAATTGAAATGATTACCTATATTAGTCGCACCTACGCCTTTTAACCCAGATCTTAGTTTTTTCAAGAAATATCTGGGTTTTGATTTGGCGTCATGGCAGGGTTTCCAACTTGGGCATTTTTTTCGGGACGAAATCCCTATGCTTATATCTTGAGAAACAAATTCGACTGTTGAAATTGAAAGCATTTCACAGTCCCAGTAAAGTTCAAAGTCTATAAACAAATTTCAGTGTCAAATCTCAGATCGAAAATAAATTAACCCCAGGATTCTTGGGATTAACCCCAGAAAAGTTAACCCCAGAAAATATACTCACGATAATAAATTTTTATTTCGAACAATAAATTTTGAATGAATCATTTTATAATAGTGTAAGACATAGACTGGTGATGGAATGTATTTCTGCATATTCCTTAAATGTAGTACGAAATATTTCCTTGACGTCCCAGTTCTGACAAGGATTAATATGGGATTCTTAGATTCCTAAAGATAATAAATTGTTTTTCCTCATTTGAGGAAACTTAATAATATCAAAATTACTAGCAAAGATACTTTAACAGTTGATAATTATAAAGATTACAGGCCCATGTATATAATAACAAATTACAGAGCGATTTGCACGCACACCTCATCCTTTGATTTGTGGTACAGTACTGATCTTGCTTTGGAAAATGGGAGGCGGAGTTGTTGAGGAGGTGAGGAGGAGCCAACTTCAGCCAAGCGTCTGTGGTTGGCTCAGAGGTGGTCACGTGTGGGGCCTTGTGTATGCCCCAGTCTCTCAACTTTTGCAGCTAATTTGAATCCGATCGAAACTGGCTATGCTCCCTCCAGTATATTCTAGCTCCATGCTGCTGAGCGCCGTGTGTGTGGCTGGCGAACACCACATCGTATAATAACATTGCAGTGTGTTGGTGACGGCGGCTGCCATGACTTCGAAGAAGAGAGCGCATCTCTCGCACTCAAAAGTGCCACTTTTTGCCACCGTTCAATATGGGCTTAAACTGAGCACTGCGCTGGTAAAGTTTAAGCCTGACAAACTAAGGAGTTAGGCTGTTGGTTTGATATCTTGTCCTAATTTTTTCATTTAATTTCCAATAACAATTTGTATTCATGTACTGTGTTTACCATGTTTCAATTTAATTTTCCAGATATTGAAGATGAGTGTGGATATGCTCGAAAGCTCTATTTTTGAAATACATCGTGAGATTTTTATGAAAGATGTTTTTACCCGCCTTAGTTTTACTATTTTTGTTTAAATTACGCTTTCCCAAGAAAAAGTCTATCAATACAATGGTCTTTCCATGAAATGTTTGCTTGAAAATGAGGGAAAATAAATGAATTGGATTTTTCTTTTGCTCAACGTAACTTCGATGAATTATTTTACCTGTACGTGTAGAGTACAAAAGTTTCAGAGTTGCATGCTCGCGAGAGTTCGCTCTTCCATCTTTTTCTGTTCGTTACGAAAATCCCGGGCAAATTCAGACGTAATTAAAATTCAATGATTAGGACATCATTTATGATTTAGTTAAGGTGCTTTACACTAATTCAGGTTAAACAAATGATGATTTTTCTATGGTAAATACAAAGTGGCCGTTCTAATGATGGCACTTCTGCTCTCACACCTATCAAGCTGCATCACTTCAGGCCTATTACCAGAGCTGTGACATTATGCAATTATAAATATGCATTATATGCAGCTATGAATATGCATTATTTGCACTAATGTTATGCAAATGTGCATTTATTATAATGCAAGTATGCATTTATTATAATACACATTCGCTTGTATTTCAATTCTTCTAAACACATTTTAAGTGAATTCCTTTAATTGATTAGATGTAAAGGAGAACCTCAGCATTCGTCCGCTCTATTGGCTATAACTATGCACTGTATAGATCACTAACCTATAAACTCTCAACTGAATTGAGGAATTGGAGAGAAATAGAGGACTAAAGGGAAACAAAATTACTCACTAATTGTAATAAGTAATAACAAATTTGAACAAAGCAAAACTTGTTTGCAAACACATGTAAATAAGACCTATTTACAGTGAAATTTGAAAATTTAGTTACAATCTTATTATGGCTCGGATAATGTAGGCAATAGAAGCTAGGTTAAGTAACATTAACAATGAGTATGATGACATCTACTTTACGAGTTATATTTGACTATCACATGGTACTTCAAATTCTCACAGGTGAAACTTCTCCTATTGTCAGCTAAAACAGTTTTAAAAGTAGAAAAGACTCTCTCGACTTCACAATATACAACTGGTGCATACTTATAACAAATTATATCACAGGGGGTCAGATCATTCGGAAAATCATCCGGTGCAGTAATAGATGGATTGCCCTTCAATACTGAATTAATATATTTCAATGAGGCGAAGCCAGTATTCTTCTCTATTGCATCGTCAAGTTTGTTTAGCAATTGCTAGTCATGGGATGTTTCCAGGGATTCTTTAACATTGTCCATAATATCAATCTCAGAAGACAATGGAAGACTTGTAGCTTCATCTTTTTTATTGACTTGTCAATATCGAGAATGTTGCAGAGCTGAAGTTTAATGTGGTTGGTGTTCCTACATCCTGAAGCAGAGCATTAAAGTCTTCAATGCTTTGAACCTGGCTGCTGTCAAACGTGGATATAACTTCACTGATTTTGTCGAAGTTAGTTGCCAAGTATGTCGCTGCTTCCTACAATCCATGTGCCCCATCTGGTCACGAGAGGAGAATGAGTCAGCGGTGTATTGGGGCAAAGGTCTCTAAATGTGTCAATTCTGTTGGGTGACCGCACGAATACATTCTTAACCGATGAAATTAAAGCATTTATGTTTGGGTAATTAGAGCGAACTAGCTCAGCAACCCTATGTAACGCATGTGCTAAACACGTCATGTGTTTCATTTTAGTATACGTAAATTGCAGTGTATTAATAGCTTTTCTTCATATAAGAAGCAGCATCAGTAGTAACGATCAGAACATTGTTATAGTTTACTTGCTGCGGCAAAATTTATTGCAAGGAATCGTGGAAGAATGCAGAAATTGTCGAATGGTTCACTCTGTCTAAGATTTGTCAGTAGCCAAGTAGCTTTTACATCGTTCTTCGTAAGCTCCCAGCACACCAAATACGAAGCAGACAACGTGTCGTTGGTCTATATCAGTTTCATCTAGAGATACCCATACTTTCTGTCCTATTGCCTTCTCCCTTAACGCTTTCATTTTATCATCATACACGAGCTGCACATAAAACTTTCGGGTGGTTGACTGGTTTGGGATGACCTATCCTGTGTAGTTTTTTAAAAACTTCTTGAGTAGTACATTGCTCAATTTATTGAAAGGTATGTCCGCTGCTAAAAATGCTTCACATAAGTCATTGGTGAATTTTTTTTTAGCAATATGGCCAGAGTTTTGACTCTCAAATTCTTCAGGGTTAATTTCGAAACTGTCAGGGTTTCCAGACTCTTCGGGCAGCAGGGCAACCGCAGCCTATTTTTATTTTATTTCTGTGGCGCGCGGTCCCTAAATGTTGGGTCACTTGTGATCGTCACTGAGTTGATATCTGAGAGAAGAGTTCAATAAAGAATTATGTCGTATACTTACCAGTCACCTTAGAGGTCTCCTAAACTCAATATCATGGTTATCAAGATTTTCGTTTAAAAATATAGATTTAAGGTCAAACATCAATGTGCCAATAGTTGTTCATCTTTCTTTTCAGTAATGAAATAAATTATATGTTCAATTTCACATTAATGAACAGTAACTTCACAATGAAGACAAAACTATTGCGAATTTCGGTGCCACGTGTCAATATTGAATGAAGCTAGTTGTGCCTACTTATATTTACTGAACTTCTTACGTCAGATTGCATTAACTTAATTTCTTACGCCACAATCAATACTTTAGAAAGCATTTAATATGAGGCAAACCTATGGAGAATACAAAAAACTAAGGATATCGAAGTAACCGGCCGCCGTTATTAGTACTTTTACTTTCTTACGGTCTACTTCGAAGGAGGGTTGGATTTTCGCGGGACTGGTCGTTGATAAATGATTTCTTCGTTGAAATGCGACGTTGAAACAAAAACATCACCAAAACTGTCAGCAACCTTTACTCTATCATCCCCATCCAGCTACCAAAGCTGTGTCCCCTTGCGGGGGTGGCTGGTGCAAAGAGTAGCTATCATTCGCTCACAACTCCTGGCTCGTCAGGCTGGACGAGCGTTGCTACGCAGCACACAACATAATCTATCACATGCAACATACATCATATCTAGCATACCCTATCATATGCAACAATCAAAATTATTACGTTTATGGGACCTTTAAAATCATATAAACAATTTTATACAAACTTAGACTTTACCTTTATATTGCAATACTTAAAGAATGATTGACCACAAATGTCAGTAACATTTTTAAATTCCTGAACGTATCTCTCGATTCTTTGAGATGTTGTCTTGGCAGTTTTTGGCACAATTAACAACACACGAAAAAGAGTATACTGTTCAAGTGAATGATCGCAAGCGTCTGAAAAACGAGAGAAATTATAATTTTACTCCACTATGGTAAGCATAAACATTAGAGGACGGCAGCAGACTACAACTGAGCATCCGGTTGTACCCCACCGGCACAAAGTTCAGCAGTCATTATAAGTGCACCGCACGATCATATAGCGCCCTCACCAACTCAGAATACCCAATGACTTGACACTCCATTTCACTCTTGTTACAACTTGTGATACCTATAAAATGAAAGGTAGGCATTAATTTCGTTATTTCTGCACCACACTAGAGTTGCATGTCAAACCAGATTAATATTATATGTCAATACATATAAATAAATGTTTGGACATTATGAATATATTAATGGGGCATCTGCATTTTGAGATAATGCATATGCATTTTAGAAATTGCATATGCATTTTAGAAATTGCAAATGTAATTGAACAATTTTTATGCAATGCACAAATATGCATCTGCATGTGCATTTATGCAAGATGCATGGTGTCACAGCCCTGCCTATTACTTTAGGAAACGAGGTAAGCCCATTGGATTGGTCGTATTATTTACAATTTTATCAGCAGCAGAAGCTGCTCTCCCCTTCCTTATTTTGGAAAAAGGAAGCTGCGACTGTTCGATGGCTGGTTGTTTCTGAATATGTTGCTTCACAGCTCTCAGTGATGGAAGTTAAAAGTTACTCTACTCTACGCCCAACCTAGACGAGCATTCAATTTTTAGTTTGATTTTGGTTAGTTCCACACGGCCCGAAAAGTCAACCCAAAATTTTCTATCTGTCACGAAGCTCGAGAGTGATTCGATGGTCTAGGGAAACTTTCTTCAAGTTTACGATCCCACGCAGAATTTGCGCTTTTCTGTCTCACTTGTTCACAAAAAGGAGCGATGAAGCTGAAGGCACCTCACAAGCGAAGTTCCTTTCAAGTTTCATCGAATAAAACAACCGAGAAAATGTAGCATTATTTTATATTCCATATTCCACATATTCCAAACTTTCGAGTGATACCATCTGCACAGGCGTCTCATGAACATGTCAGCTCACAGCGACTTCTGTCTGGTCAAGTCGACTTCTGTCTGGGAGAGCCTGCTAATACCGAGGCCGTCATCATCATGCAGCGCCGCAATACTGTTCCTTAACTATTCTAGGTTTCGTCTCATCAGCTCACGTTCGGAATAGAAGCAGCTTTTAACCTTTAGGTAGAGCGCACCTGTAACAGCATGTCTGATAAATTCTGACATCGTGCATGCTTCATCTATTAGAAACGAGCGAGAACCTTTATAATAGCTCGACGTAGCTTTGAGAACATACCGCTTATGAGGAGCAGATGCCATACACAGTAGCAATACCCTACCTAAACGAACTAAGGAGGTTTGTCAGCGTTGATTAAATTGATGAAAACATAGTTTACATGAAAATACGGAACTCATTACTTACAATTGTATTTTCAGAATGAAAAAGTCAGCCGTGAAAAAAGTAGAAACAAATTAATAAAAGTTGTTTTACATTAGCAGTTCGAAAATGTAATTAATCTAAATTTGAAAAATCTGTCTCGAAATTAAATAGTTGACTTTCATCGGTGAAGTAAATGATTAATATAGGTCATGATACGCGCAGTTTGGTTGCAGATAACGCATGATCTACTATAACGCGTATGTCTTCAAATTATAGCACCCATGGCTAAAATTTCATCTTTCACCGGACTTGTTGCAGTTAGACTTATTGATCGGAAGTCCACAGAGCAAATATGTGACCCTTTGAACAAGGTTTTAGGTAAGCTTCAGACAGACATCAGAAGAAATGTTCACCAAATTAGAATGCACATGATTTTTATGCTGAAAGCTTCTTGCATTCAACCTATTTTGCACCAAATCTCCACGCTTCACGGGCTTCCACTCACGAGCAAACCCACTTTACTACCTAAAATTGCACCATTGATTTGTAGGCTCAACTTGAGGTCCGTGAAGCTTCATTTACAACAGATGTCTCTTCAACATTATTTTAACGAGCTGGTCCTTAAGAACTACCCAGGAGTTGAGTAACGAGTCTTGAGGTTCTCATCGGGAATATTTGGCAGGGAAGTCCAGCAAGCTTATGATCTTATAAATTTCTACGGTCTACGAACCCAAGGATTGTCAAATGTTATCAAATTAAATATTATGTACTCAATTACATTACAAATGGAGTCAAATTTTACAAAATGGATGATCAAAGCGCATTACAGCCAATTTTGTTCATTGGAATTTCTTCCCAGCCGGAACTACTTGAAACCATATCAACTGGTTGGTCATGTCTCAACGATATAAGCTAATAGGCTTCTTCTCGAAACTAAAGCTCAGAGTCAACTAGAGGCTCTCAATAATTTACATCAAAAATTTGTGTTTACTTATTTCGTTATACGATGTCATCCTCAATCAATTAATAATGCCAGACAAATTTCTGAGCTAAACGAGTAAAATTATCTATTAAAAAAATTTCCGACTCGTGACTGTTGAGGTAACTTTCCAGCTGCTCCCTAGCTCTTTCTGCCGAGTAGCTATACAAATGCGAGGTGCTAAATCTCTTCATGGCTAAAAAGTCGTCTATTTGAGCCGGTGCTCCGTCACTGAAGGCAGCCAGGTCGGCCCCACTCCCAGCGTGCAGGGAGCGTAGGTGACGCCAGCACGCAACGAACGCCGCGTTGTCGTAGCAGGACAACCTGCGCAGTGCGAAGCAATAGTTCCTCAAAAATGATGTACAGAATTTGTCATTGCAGTATTAGGCATATTTATTTTCATTAACGAGATTGACGTTAACTCATTCCGAGCGGCAGGGTATCTACCGGAGCACACAAATTTCGAAATGATCTACGTAGATATCGCTGTTCACGAGTCACTTCTATTCGCTATTTATAGTCGCGCCGCTAAATGGAAGGAATGTGCTTGCGACGATATATACATTGTTTCTGCCGCTTGAGAGTGTCCAGTTGGACCTAATTTTTTGAATTTAATAAATGAAAACAGCATATTCATTAATTTATTTGGAATCTTACATAAAAAACAACGAAGCAGTAAATTCCAATTTGAATAATGTCCAAAGTAAAGACTTGTATTGGATTTTTATTTTTGACACTCACCGACGTTTTTTATGCATAAGTACAGACGCAAAAACAATAAGTATGTAGGTAGACCGCAAATATGTCTTTTTACGATCACAGATGGAATGATTCAGTTGAATACGATAACTGATTTATCAGATACAAACTCGAAAGCTTTTGAACAGAATGTATACGAAGTATTTTGCTCACATAAGCAAGTAAGATATTTTAAATTAAATCATTACTCTTATTATCATAAGAGGAGATTATTATTGTTATTATTAGTAGACAATAAATATCAGCAAGTCAATGAATTTCAACACAAGTGGGAAAACGGGCAAAAAAATGAAAGCGAAGCAGGTAGAAGAGTAAGTCTGCTCCCCCTCCTGCCCCGCAATTATGCTCCACCAATACTGACGTCGGGTAAGACGCTTAACTCATTGTTCAACTTGCTTAAAATTGTCAGTGGAACTTTCGAAAAAGATGCCAGACAACACTTTTTGCACGCAGTCTTTATATTGTACCCCCGCTTATGAGTAGCAGTCGGAATGAAACACCGACTATAAACGACTATAATATATATAGACCCTGGCTGAATGTGACTACTTTTGAGACAAACTATGTATAGTTCCGCCGCTTGAAATAGGATAAGAGACTTTTTTTTACGGTTAGCAAGAGTGTGATGTTGATCTTGTTAGGCTTAAGACTTCAGCGATAACGATTGTTTACAACACGAACAACCGTTGTTCTCATCAAGTAGATCGTAAACAAATTTACAAACACACTTAACGGGGCATCTCACCTTTCGTTTGTTTTAACGCTAAAGATCCTTCTATCGCCAACGCTATCAGATGCAATTATGAACCCAAAACAATCATTTTAAGAACAGATAAAACGTTAGAAACTTAACAGTTCAATCGAAATTTGGTGCGTGCTATCACTTACAGCCCTAGAGTACCTAGAGATCTTCTAAAATCAGATTTTCTTCTGTTATATTTTCCTTGTTCTACGTCCTTTGTTATGAAAGAGGTAAAGCACGAAATATTATAAATTACTAAAAATATCAGACTTTCTTCATTATAGTTGTAATAGAATTTATTCACGAGAGATTCTGAAAAGTCTTTAGGAAATTTTCAATTCTAACCATGCATTAGTTTCATAGAAAGCAATGAACTTTCAGCGAACCGTGTCTTCAAGGAATTATCTTGTAAAATAGAAATGAACTTCAGATCAGCTACTAGGACCTGTCAACAATTCGATGAGCTAATTTATTTTTTTTTGCGGGGGTAACAAGGTTAACAGGATTGTTATGAGTCATCTCTTAACGCTCTACATAAAGACGAAAACCCTCGCATTCAAATGTGGCAGTATAAGACGCTCTTACTAACCGAACGTCTATATGCCGCACTATGGTGTTCATATCAACATGAAATCTTAAGCCACGCCAACGACTCTAGCTCGTCGAAGATGTCAAATGTCAAAGACCAGAAAAAGTTTGTCTTTTAATTATCTTATGTCATTGGATTCAATTTCTCAAGAAACCTAAACGCCATTACCGACCCAATCAAGTAATCAATAGTTCTATTAAGAATAGGACTTTAAAATATCGTCATTAAACGAACGTTGTTTACTATAAGAGGTTGGATTATAACCGCTGCAAAACTTGTCCTTTGAATTCGCTGCTGTGGACAGGCTACCCTCTGGAGAGCAAGGCGCATTCCTCACACGGCAGTGATAGGCTAAGGTCGTCGTTTCCGCCCGGCCTGCCCTTTGGGCATGGCGAGTAACGTATAGCGAAATCCACTTTTTCTCATTATATATCAATTTAAAAGTGCATCACTACTAATATTAAAGTTCTATTCCAATTTTGAAGCAGTATACTTTAGACGTTGTTCAGGTTGTCTTAATTCCCTGTTAAGAAAAATGTTGCAAGTTGTCTCTGACATTGAAGTTGATAATATACGAGTGCTACCTCACGATGAAGCATGTTCCCCAAATAATTCCTTGAAACTCAAGTCTCGAACGTATTTTAAATCATATGACAGAAAAATTTTATATATACTATGTGTGACTAATCTTACGAATGACAAATGAAATGTTGGAGCGACAAGAAAAGGTCACGATGACGAAGATAAAAATATTACAATGAGAATTCGAACAGAGTGTACCGAATTGCACACATTCTTGAAAGATCAAGAGGAAATCCCATGCTGAACAAGCATTATTGGAAAGCAAATAACAGAGATGGCACTGGTACAGGACCAAGAATTCTCAAGCTGAACAGGCCCGCAACATCTGAGGCGGAAGTGGCTGAATATCCTCCGAAAAAGCTCCCCAATAATTGTTGGCACAGCTGTGGGATTGTGAACATCCATCTAAAATAAAATAATACGAGGGATTAAAAATATTTTCAGGGTTAGTAGGGTTCGACTGCCACTTCCACATCGTCTAGCAACAACTTACATAAGTCTAGTTGTCATTCAAGTAGCACTTATTAAAAGCCAATTATTCGACGAAGAAAAAATGTCCAAGTCACAC